>PVJS01004437.1:0-67500 GCA_004027185.1 Glis glis
CAAAAAAAAAAAAAAAAAAAAAAAAAAAGGAAAAAAGAAAATCATTGCTAACAACTAGTACTGGAAAACACGTAGACACAATTTTTTTCATTGCTGGTGGGAAAATGAAAAATAATCCTTCAGGATCTATTAACATGTGAAACATGCATACTGTTGGCTAAGCAGTTGGCAATCTGGAATATCCCAATTTCATATAAATGTAAGTATCGTAGACAGAGTAGATATGCTGGGATATTTATTGAAGCATTGTTTGTGAGGGAGAATGTAGCAGATGGTGTTGATGTTTATTGATTGATGAGAAGTCTCTCGCATGAACGACAACAGAGTCAAAATGATTTTTGGAGAAACAAGACAACTGAGGAGCCTGGGGAGGAGAGAGATATCTATCTTTCCTACCTTTCTTCCACCAGTGTCTTACTTTTATTGGGGATTATAACCAAAACATTGTAAGAAATTATTAATCACAGGAAACAGCAAAACAGTCATGGGGTGAGTCAGGGGAAAACATCAAGGTAGTCACAGATGAATCTGGGAAGGAAAGGGTAGACAAGGAAGTTGTCAGGGTCTTTGCTTATCGGTCTCATTTGGTCCTTGGAGATTTGTCTGTGTGCAGAAATCTCCACTTGTGTGGGCAGTTTGTTCCCCTCCCAAGCCGGACTGAGGTGACCTCAAAGCTGATGACTAACAAGGCTCCCAACAGGAAAAGGAACTGAAACCACCAAGGTTCATCAAATAAATTTTAGTACTTTTATCCTATGGAATGTGATACAATTTTAACAGAATTGTTACATATATTTTCTTGATTTGAAGGACTACCCACTATATGTTATTAAATGTCAAAAAGTTAAAAGAAATGTTTAATGTGCAATCCATTTTTAAAAATTAAAATAGTATATATGTTTGTATATATGGATTTTGTATATGTGTATTTGTAAACAAATATGTGGGAAGGGACGTGAAGCCATTAACAATTGTTATATCACTAGGAGTGATTGGAGTAGTTGAGAGATTATTAATATCTATTTCATATCACTTTATTGCTTAACTTGTTAAAACATATTCCTTTTTAATTTAAAAATATAATAAAAATTGTTCAACTATGAATGTAAATACATACTATATAACGTAGATAGTTTGGCTTTGAGCATATGTGGATACCATGTACCATAAGAAAGGAGTCTCAACACTACTATATTTGGTCAGAGAAATCTTCATTAAAAAAACAACAATTCTCACTTGACTGATGTGTCAGTGTTCTGTAAATCTACTTAGAGTTTGGAGATTTAGGATTTGCATTTATTTTTTCAATTCAATTAAAATTTAATTATTCAAAAGATAGTTACTAGAGAAACTACATTATGAAGTAAGTCATCTTAGACAAAAGAAAGCAATGCTTCATCATTTAAAATGTTGTAATCTTCCTGTTTTACTCTGTAAACTGTCCAGTCTTATGGTGAAGACCTTAAAATTGCTAGCCAAACTATGGCTAAGTCAAACACTGTGTTTTAAAAGCTGCATTTTCTTCAACATGCCTGTAATGTACACATTGCATACAAAGATTATTTATCATTTTTCTTTTTTTATTTCAGAACGCTTTACCCTGTACAGCTCTAAAAATCTTAGACAAGCATGGAATAAGTAAGTCTTTATACAAATTTTTCTCATTCTCTTTCTCTCATTTAATATTTACAACTCACTTGATAAGATTGTCATGGCAGTTTTTCATTCATTCATGCTGCTGTCTATTAATTCATTCATTTAGCCATTAAATTGTTGTTAAACCCACACCGTGTGCTAGCTACCATGTTCAGCCTGAGCCAACAGTCAGGATAGGTTTGGGTTCCTAGAGCGATGTGGCATTGCATCAGGATTATAAATCCTAAAATCTGTTGTGGTCCATCTTCTTGTAATGGAATTCCAGAAAATATATTAGTAGCAGGAGAACAACACTGATAAAATACCATATTGATATTCTAATCTAAGTGGTGGTGGTGACAAATTTGAGTTAAGTAAAACTGATGTCTCAAAATTTTTCAGCTTACCTTTTTCCCCCTAAACATTTGAGGATGCTAAGTACATGTATCACTTGAAGAACACATAAACTCCACTTTTTCGTTTCTGTCCTCTCATCTGAACTTGTTGAAATAGTTTTATTTATTGGTTTCAAAATTTCACAAAATGTGAAGAACTGGGCTTTGTTAAGTTATTCAGGAATCATGTACTGCAAGCCAGCCTATTAGCAAATCCCCGGAAGCCAAAAAGCAGAGTTACTGAGTCCCTCCCTTTTAGCAGCAGGCATCACACTTCAAGCATCATGCTGGAGAGAAGATAACGGGAACTTCTTAAATAAACTATCATTTGTCATAACAACTTTTTGTTTATGGGGAATTTAGTGTTACAAGCTCACTTTGTATGTTATGTTTCATTTTGAACACCACCAGTTCTGAGAATAAAAAATAAGAAAAAAATGTTTCCATATTAGAAATGCTTTTTTTGGTGCGTGTGTGGTACTGGGATTGAACCCAGCAACATTCTACCTCTGAGCTACACCTGCAGCCCTATTTTTATTTTTATTTTGAAACAGGATCTCACTAATTAGTTGCAGAGGGCCTTACTAAGTTGCTGAGGCTGGCCACGAACATGAGATCTTCCTGTCTCAGCCTCCCAAGTACTGGGATTATAAGTGTGTGCCACCACGCCCCACTTAAAAATGTTTTTAATCCATGCTATCAGTAGAGACAGTGGACAGATGATTGTGAGGAACTCATAGAAGGAATACATTAAATCCTGCAGTATTTTATTTGAAGGCTTTAGCTATTTTTTAATTTGATTCTGCACTTGGAAGAAAACACTGGGATAATCATTTGAACCTGGCCCAGGGCTTTGCATCTGCCATTTGGTGTCAGTTCTCAGCCTCTGGATTCTCCCTTGGGAGCCATACCCCCTGCAAGGAACATTCAGTACCTGTTCCTCACCTTTCTCTGTCCCCCTTTTCTGATCACTGGCCTAATGTACTTGAATTAATTATTTTTATTATAGTAGGTAATATAGAGAGTACATATCCTACCCTAATTAAATAATCAAACACATTCCTCTCTCATAACTTTTTCCTTGTTCAGTTCTGTCCAACCAGGTAAATACTTCATGAAACAATTCTTGATAAAGCAGTTGAATTTCTAACCCTATATTTGAACTAACAGGAAAATCTGATAAATCATCCATAGCATGGCGGCTATGTGTAATTGTGGATAATAGATCACTAGAATTAGAGAATGTGGAATTAGAATTAATTATATTCACTTAATAAACTGAGTCCCACCCTTAGATTGCTTTTTAAATAGTTTCAGGAAACTTTTAAAGGCTTGGCTTGAGATAAGATTTTTAAATTATGAACAGGGCTTACTTAGCATCATGCTGTTTTCAAGTCCCCATAAGTGTTATTTTTTTTTTTTGCCTTAAGGGTTTATTTCAGAAACACTAAGTATTAAGACCACCACTAAAAATATCATTAAAATATTACTTTTTGTTATGCCAGTGTTAAGTGCTGAGTCTTTAGAGCAAAGCTATAGCATTTAGCCAATTCATACTCAGTGAAATTTAGGAAGAACCAGGAATTCAGACATTAATTATATTACTGATTCTTCCTCCAAATGGACCTTGGAGCCATCATTAACATTCCAGCCTTTCTCACTTCAGGAGTGTGTTAGTCAGCTTTGCTTCACTATGACTTAAATACCTGACAAGAACGGCTTAGGAAAGGAAAGTTATGTTTGGCTCATGGTTTCAGAGGTTTGGTCCATGGTCAGTTGGCTCCAAGGCAGAAACATCATGGTGGCAGGGTGTAGCAGAGAAAGTCTGCTCAGGGTTGGGGAGAAAATAAATCCTTCCATGACACACCCCCACTGACCTACCAGGTCCCGCCCCCCAGTGGTCCATTTAGCATCCAAGGATGAGGTCAGAGCCCTCATGATCCAATCACTACCTGAAACTTGTTGCTTTGGGGACCATACTTTCAATACATGAAATTTGGGAGGTACTTTCAATATCTAAATCATAACAAGGGGCATGGTCTAGATTCAAAAGAACTATATTAATATACTATTAAACATATGCCGGTTTTCTCCATTGCTCCTGTCTAATTTGCTTGTTTACAGCATAATTTCTAACTTGAAGCCACTGGTAAATTCTCTTATGCAGTGGTAATAGGTTCAAAATAAAGGGGACTAATTTGTAAGGACTAGTTTGATTTCAGTTTAGATAAGTTAGTAGAAGATGGGTAGGTTAATATAAAAAAGTAAGTTGCTGTTCAAAATTAAGTAACAGTGCCTTTAAAGATATGCATTAACCCAGCTATGAAGGCTAGTGGAGATGTTATCCACCTAAGAGTGTAGAAGTTTCTTGAGAAATAAATCCTTCAGTCTCTGAATACCTGTCACAAATGGTCCATTTCATTTGGGGGCCTCATCTGTTCCCAGCAACACCCATGCAGTTCCCTGCTCGCTTCACTTAAATCAGTAACCACGGGCATAATTTTATCCTTTGAAAGATTTTTTAGTATTCTGGTAAAACAAAGCAGTGATGGGAAAAGAATATCAAAAGATCCAACAGATATCCAAACTGAAAAGCATAAAATAAAGAAGAAATCTTAATTATAGGATTGAGAATAATAAAGTTACATCAATAAAGAAAAGAAAACCCTTTATTCCCTCATACTGGAAGTGCATGATCCATGTGGGCTCCTCTTGCATAAAGGGAATTTGGGGCTAAAAGAGACAAATCTTAACTTTACAAAAATATGTACTGTTTTCTGACTGCCTTCAAAACATTCCATGTTATTTCATTGGAGTTATAAAGACTCTCCCTATTTCTCTTCCAAATCTCTCTATTTATAGTTGTCTGACATTGGCATGTATGTGCAATCAACCAAGAATTCCAGCCACTTAAAAGATCTTTTATTATTTTGGCTGGAGAAGAAGCCTTAGTATATACTCTCCAGCAAAGCTAAGGGTAAGATTCCAGGAACACATTTGCTTGTTTTGGAACATTTTAACAGCTGAACAATTTGGGAGGTTTGGAAGTATCGAAATGAGAACTAAGGATAAACCACTAAGTCGCAGAGGACAGATCTGGAAAACACAGATCAGGGCTGGTGCAGTGAAATCTATCCCCAGGCTTCAAATAGGTGCAAGTCAACCTTTTCCTGCTTCTTCCCCACACGTCCTAGTTCTGCTTACGATCATTTTGTTAGTTAAGTAAATCTGTATTTCTCCTAAGAAATTACATAGTTTGATATTTTTAAGTGTGCAGTAAATACAGAAACACTATAATGAAGCTACCTTTCTGGAAAAGCAAAAATAGAAAAGAAAATATTTCTCTGCTGTATTTCAATGTACCAGCAGAGTCACAAGCCCAAATTTGGGAGGTTTAGACATTTCTCCTAACTTTGTGTTCTTGAACTTTCCCTGAATATTTTATCTGACTCCATGTTTAGCCTCCAAAGCATATTTTTAAGACGGCTTGTTAGATAGTTATGTTATATATGCATAAAACATGATGCATTTAAACTAATATTTAGGGGAATAACCTAACTTTCATTCTGTGTTTGTGTTAGAGGCACTCTATTATGTTTTTCTTGTCATCATAACTGATGTGTTCCATTAAGATTTAAGTCACAAAAAAAGAAAGGACATATGTTTTTATTCATATGTGCAACCTAGGGAGTAGTGGGGACACACAAGGGACTCTGGCTGATAATGGAGAATCCTCAGTGGGGCAAGGGAAGTGGTACAAGGGAAGGGGAAGGGCAAGAAAGAAGCGAATCAGTGGAATTACTATCATAAACAATGTGTACATGTGAGAACATACCAACATCATTCTCGGTACTTCATATGGGGGAGGCGGGGGGGACACTAAGAGCTGTATGCATGCATGTTAACATCAAATAGATATTCATTGTGATGTGAGACTCCAATGCACCATTAAAAGCATGTTTAAAAGAAAGATTTAAGTCAGCACCTTCTCAAGACACTGGAAGACCCTGTTTTCCTCTTTGTCCTGTTGTTCTACATTAATCTAAAGTTACCTAACAGAATAATAGACTGCAGAGCAGGTCAGAGCTTCACATATCTTTGCCAGCTTAGAAACCCGAGGAAGGTGAGGATGCTGTTAGTGCACTAGGAGGAGCAATTGAGTCGAGTCGGATCTTGGAATCATCTTTCTCCACTGTCGCAAATTTTTTTTCAGTTGATTATTTTTGTTATAATTCTATTTACTTCAAAGTGGCAGTTTTAATTTATTTAATGCCTGGAGACTTCTTATAATATTTTCAAAGGAATTATTCTATACATCATCTATTCATTTCGGGGAGGGGGGGTTACTGGGGACGATGAGCTCTGCAGCAGACACAAAAGCAGACATGTTCGGATCCCAGTCTCTTAACACAAAGGATGGGCTCTGTGGATTCAAGTCTAGCAGTAGAAGGCTACACGTGCCGTAGATCCTCACCATATTCTGCTCCCCTGAAAATGTAGTTTTCAGCATATCAACAATCAGATTCAAGCAGGTGTCTTTCCCTGACCTTGGACACCCATGCATGATATTGTCTGAAGACCCCAAAGACTCTGCCTGCCTGCTTGAAAGTTGTAGTTCAGAGCAATTTCTGGGGACATTTGTTTTCATAAGAATAATCATTGCTTCATTTACTGAAAGCATTATAATGGGAGTGGTGCTATTCAGACCCACTAAGCCTCTTGGCACCTCACAAAGAGTAGGAGGACCTAAAATAAGAGGTGCTTTCAGGCCCTGGTAAGTGTCCTGGAGAACCTCAAGATAGAATTAAGGTCTGTCCAAAAACACAGGTTGGGGGCAGGTTCTGGGAGGACTGAAAGGAAGCTACCTGAGAAGAAGTTGGTAAATTTGCTGAAGGCCCAGGCCTGATTCCTAGTAGTAGCCACAGCATGAATGTGAACACGTATGACACACACCTAGTCGAAGGCCTGGCATATGCCCATTGCTCCATGCTCAGTCATGGTGGAGGGAGTGGGAGTAAATGACATTTGGAAAGACTTTTGCACTACAGAATTTGCTTTCATGTGTGTTGTTGCATCCTCCCATGTCCTTATAGCAGGCTTTTGAGGTAGTCTGGGCAGATAGTGTCATCTCCATTTTGTAGCTTAAAATAAAAAACATGCTCATTGAGGACAAATGATCAGTGCTACAGAAAATTACAGGTTGGAATGTGTGAACCCCGTGAAAGGAATCCCGTATTATCAGCTTTCAAATCCTATATTCGTGTGGGTTTATACATATCTAGTTTTATTTTGTTTTCACTACAACTTTGGGCAGAGAGATCCCTTCTGGGAACTGACGTCATTCTCAGTCTAGGTTTTATGCAGCGGAAGAACCAGGGTGAAGTAGGAGCCTGGCTTCCTCTGTCCTGGGGAAAACAGTGTTTGCAGCAGGTGACCATCCACTCCTTCCACTCAGGCCTCGCCTGCGCCACCATCCTGCCAGCGATGGGATAAGGGCCAGGTCTGTGACAGTCTAAGCCCCAGAGCTGACAGGCCTGCCAGCCACCCTCTCATGCCCTGGTAAAGACTTGTCGCCTGTCCCACACAGTTCTCACTGCCCAGGGACTTAGCCCCCATCATTTTGCGTCATTGCCAGATGTCTTGTCCATGCCCCCCCCATCGCCTCTCCAAAGAATTCACTATCATTAATAACTCCTGGAGGTGGCCCATGGCGGGCCCCATGCTGTTTGTTATCTGTTGGGCACAAGTTTTTTCATTCTACTCTGATGGACAGAGAATGCCCATGTTCTCTCTTAGTAATTGGCAGTATGTGCCAGGCCTGGGAGTTGGCAGTAGCCATTGTTTTTCATCCTTTCAGATTATGTGTTGGACTCCTCATCCAAAAGTCCACCCTTCTGGTGCAGCTAATACCTTCATTCTGTCGTCCGGCTCATTAAGGAATAAAACCCAGCCGTGCCTCTGAAGCTGCACAGAGCTGCCTGGGGCAGGGGGGCTGCGCAGTTCCCACAGGAGGACGGAACTGGGCTGTCCTGAACGGTTCCCCAAGGCAGATCCTAGCAGGGCGCACTGGAGTTCTGCTTCTCCCGGTATCACGTGGGGTATTTCTGTTCTGTGACTGCCACATAAATCACCACATGTTATCTCATATTTGTGGTGGGCCGAAGCCTGGATGATCTGGGCTAATTTCTTTGTCCTGGGTCTCAGAAGTTCAAAATCAGCATGTTGGCCAGCCTGGGCTCTTA
The DNA here is from genome assembly GCA_004027185.1 of Glis glis. Taxonomy (NCBI): domain Eukaryota; kingdom Metazoa; phylum Chordata; class Mammalia; order Rodentia; family Gliridae; genus Glis; species Glis glis. Next base: position 8,273 of record PVJS01004437.1, read on the forward strand.
TCTGGAGGTTCTGATGGAGAATTTGATCCCAGGCTCATTCAGCTTGTTGGCGGAACTTAATTCCTTGTGGGGGTAGAGCTGAGGTCCCCGATTCCTGCCTGGCTATCAACCAGGAGCCCCCACCTGCCCCTCAAGGCTTCCTGTGTGCTTCTCTCATTGTGCCTCCTTCTTCAAACCAGCGTCAGATCTCACCGACTCCCGTTTGACCCCATTTCTCCAGTGGGACAGAGTTCTTTGCCTCTAGAGGTTCATGTAGTTAGATTGGGCCCTCTGGTTAATCTCCCTGTTGTAAGGTGCAGAGCCTTAATAAAAACTGCAGGGTTCATTTTGCCATGAAAGCAGCATATTCACAGGCTCCAGGGATTAGCAAGTGGACATCTTTGGGGGCCCTTCTGCATACAAGGAGGTACTAGGGTTTCCTATGCAGTCATGAGCCATGGAGTAAAACAGCAGGGGTAGCAAATCCAGCCCGAGGCAGGTCAGACACAGTCCACTTTGCCTGGTCTCTGACCTATTAGGTGACAGGCATAGGCCTCTGACACTGATAAGTCCCTATTTCCTGGTTCTCAATAGGTACCCTCAAAATCATGTCCAAGGAAAGAGTCATTTACCATCCATAGCACAGAGAAAAAAGAGATTATGCTCAGGAAGACCAGTGATAACTGAGAGTTTGGCCTAACACTTCTGTGTCTGCACTGCCCAGTGCTGTAACCATTAGCCCACTGCGGCCCGAGCGCACAAAATGTGACGACTGTGATTCAGGAAGTGAATTTTTTATTTTATTTAAACTTAATCTAAATGTAAAGAGCCACATGTAATTAGTGGCTACCATATTGGGCAGCACAGTTGTAAATCTACACATGACACATTCGTTTAAGTGCACGCCAGTGTTACACAAGCCTGGGTGTCCCAGGCTTTGGAAACTATGCTAAAGGGACCTGGCATTTTGTATTCAAGTGTCCAGAGAGCTCACTTTATATTTGTGCCTCTCATCCCTATCTTTTGTTTGTAAACACTCTGAGAAGATAATAGCACTGGAGTACCCAATAAGTGTAATAAATCTGCAGGGGGATGGAAGAAATATCAAAGAAGATCAAGAGACGTCGCCTCCCCTCTCCTCCCCTGCAGGAGCCACGCTGTTCCCTCCTGAGGGGTACTGCCCCTTGCGAGTGTCTCTCTTCCTTTCTCCTTCTTGTGTTCTCTCTCTCTCTCTTTTCTTTTGGGAACTGTTAGGGGTTAGACACACAGCTCTCTACCCTTTTTGAACTCCCTGAAGAATTCACCTCTCTGCTGTTGTTCCCATTCCCCTTGATCTCCCCTCGCTCTACCCAGCTCCCTGCTCACTGCATAGGGGATGCTATTGAAAGGGGATCCATTTTCCAAATAAGCCTCCCAAATCAAGGGCCAGGTCCCTTGCTGGGCCCCTGTGGATGCATATGTTAATTCTTAAGCCTTACAACACTGAAAGTTGCCACATTTTAGAAAGTGAAGCTTAAAACAGATAGGCAGAAACTCTCTGTATTTAGAAGAGACATGATATTGTGATTCTTTTCCTCAACATTTATTTATATGATCTTCTTTTGATTAAGAAAATATTTATGAATTTAGTGGATTTTCAGCTTCAAACAATGAACATAAGAAGCCAATGGGAAAAGAGGTGATCCAACAGCAGTGCCATCCATGCTTTGTATCCACTGGCACCCATGCCGCCCTTTCCCCTGGATGGCTGTCATAAAATAAGGGGTCTGGATAATCAGCAAATGGTATTAATATGGACCGAGAAGAAACAAAAAGTGAAGGAATACTGCACAAGCTGATTGTTGGCACAAATGGTAAGGAAATGCCTGAAGCCAGGGTAATTTGTATCATAGGGGTCAAGTTTTGACCCTCAGATCCACTACCATGAACCATATAACATTCAGGAAGCTCCGTAATCCCTCTGCGCCTCAGTTTTTCAATTTTCAAAACCCTTTGGCAGGAGTGTTGTTTAATCTTTTATTAGTGTATGTGGCACTGGGGATTTGAACCCCCCAGGAACATTCTACCTCCAAGCTACATGCCCAGCCCTTTTTAATTTTTTTTTCTAATTTTGAAACAGGCTCTCAATAAGTTGCTGAGGGCCTCACCAACCTGCAATTGTCCTGTCACAGCCTCCCAAGTACTGGGACTACAGGCATGTCCTGTACCTGGCTCTATTGTTTAATCTTTAAATAAGATATGGGTCTAAATGATTGAGCACCTTGCCAACCACAGACCTTCAGCAAACATTAGTTTATGTCCCTTCTGTTTTTCAGCACTCCCTGCCTCCCCCTGCCAGTCAGAGTTTCATTCAGTTCCAAATAAGCAATTGTCCTTGAACATGAATACTACTCCTATACAGGGTCTCCAAACATCGGCCCTATCCATCTACCTTCCTGAGAGCACATGCTGCCAGGTCACCTAATTTTTGTATTTCTTGGGTGGGTAAATACTTGTGTAGAAAGAAGATTCTACCTCCCCCGACAGTTCCTTCCTAAGAGTGATATGTTAACAAATAGCATTGTACATAATTAATGTGAAACTGTGATTTACCCTAAATCTGAAACACATCTACTAGACAGTTTCCCTAATTAGGTTGAAAGAAATCACTGTTACCAAGTTCAGATATTTGCTAAACCTTTTTCTCAATGCTGTCTAAGTCTAAGCCAGGTGCATAGGGTCTGGGTGTCCACTTGACCCAGTGGTTTCAGTGGTGAGACTAAAAGTAATTTTTCTTGCTGTTTGAAATATTCAGAGAGTAATGACTTATCTCTTGAAACCCAGTGAATAAAGGCTGGGAGCACAGCCTTGCCGCGTCTGTCATCACTGGCGAGGAAAACAGGCAGGGGATTCCAGAGGCAACTGGACTTTTTCTTTTAGACACTGAGCCAAGTCCTTACCCTAAGGCACAAACCCCATGTTATGTTGTTATATCCATCATGCAAGTGACTATTAACAGTGAATATTATGCCTTTGCCAACGACACAAATACATAAAAATGCTTGAAACACACACATGCACAGCTCCCAAATCTATCATTTTTTTGTTGTTGTTGCCTAACCTGAAAGAGAATTTATATGTAATTTCAACATTTGAGGGATGTTAGAAAAATCTAGTGATGGTTTACAATTGAAGTCTCATAATGTGTACATTTTTGTGTGTGGGGATGGTATTACTCAGCCTGAAAATGAAATATAAGTGAGTGGAAATGCCATGCGGCAGGACCCTCCCCTCGTGGCATTGTGTACTGCATAGCTTTGTGTATCTGTATGTGAGATCTCTGCCAGTCCTCAGCTGTATTTAATCCCTCAAGACTCGATATACAAACATGATGCCAAATAAAGAAAGTCCCTTAAATTATTCAAATCTCTCCATAAGTGACTTCCCACTCTTCCTGCAATGGAAAACATTTGATCATAAATTCAATTAAATCAGCCATCGTCTTTGTGATGTTTGTCCAGCTAAATCCTTTAGTGACTAAACCAATAAATGTACCAGCTGTGAGTGTGTGCCTGTGTGTGTGAGCACGGGTGTTTACAGTGTGACAGTTGCAGAAGAATTGTTTTGAAGTAAAGATGAAGGCTGGTACTCACTTCTCAGGCCAGATTTTGACCACTTCACTGCAGCCAGGGCTTAAAACATTAAACTTTCAAGGATAAAACCATGTATATTTTTTAAAATTCATTGGCTTTTATTTCCCAATTCAGAGCTGATTCTTAATTTATTGATTGAATTTTAGATCAAATCTGATTCTGATACCTTGGAGATGTTAGTAAAAGCTGTCAAACCACACCAACTGTTCTTCCTCCTCTTTCTTCCACACCCTGTCTGTCCTAGCTAAACAAAGGAAAAATGACCATCAACACACTTTAAGTTTCTCAAGGAAAATACCACAATAAGACTATAGTGGTATTTATGATTTCTCATAGGTATGTCAGCTGAAGAGGTAAAGCCTATTGAACGTCTACAGATGTTGTTTCTCATCTGGAGCCAAGAGCCTTTCAGACACACAGATGTACTCAACCTCCACCCCTCGTTCATATTACCTTTACTAATGATTTCATTTGTGTATAACAACCCTTATTTACGGATGTCTTTACATGCCTGTGTATCCATGTGACCTGTAGATGGCAGCATGTTCTGAGAAAAAATAAAGATCATAGGACAGCTGCTTAGCTCTATAAAATATGTAAGGTTAGTAGAAACAGATAGATAGGAAGATAGAAATCTAACATATATCTAACATATGTATCTATATGTACATCTATATCTAGACATACCTAGATATCTACATATACCTGTGTTTATATATGCATGTAGATATATCTAGATATAGATATATACATCTAGATCTATATCTAGGTATATCTATATCTAGGTATACCTAGATATAGATGTATATATAGATATATATAGATATAGATATAGATATAGATAGATACATCTATATCTAGATATACCTAGATATAGATCTATCTAGATAGATAGATATCTAACATATATATATCGATATCTATATCTATATCTATCTGTTTATATATAAATATATATCCTTTAGCAAAACAGATAAAATATATCTGGTGCAGCGGGCAGAGCTGCCCCTGTTTTGATTGTCTGCCCTTGTCTGCTACTTTTGGTATCAACTGTTGGGATGATGACTATTTTTATGAATTGCCTCAGCCAGCTTGGAGGCTACTTAGTTAAGGCCAATGCCGGGTCCTATGCATTTGACTCTATTCCCCCAATGGGACTAAGCACATAATTTTATATAAAAAGATAAATAAATACAAATGTGATTGTCTACTTGATCCTCACTTTTTGTTACTCTAAAATTTGGAATTTGAGTTGATTGCACCTATAGTTCTAATTTTATTTGGTCATCACATGAGGCTTTACTTTCCTATCTTAGAATTCTGCTATCCCATATCCCTTACTTTTAGATCATGACCACCAAAAGACTTCTAGTATCTCTTTATTTTCCCCAAAGAAATGAAAAACAGTTGTACAGGGACATCCCTTATCCATTGTGGACTTTAGCCTAAAAGTTGGGTTTCTACCCTTACTGGCCAGCACATCTATGATGTGAGTCCCTGACCTAGACCTCTTCTCTACTGCCACATTCATTGATCTTCTTAATCCAATCTCTACTCTTCATCTAAAACACCAAATCCTCCCAGTGTACAAACTACACAGTTCCTTTAAGAACATATAGAAATTTCTAGAAGCTGCATTAAATCTTTAAAGGATATAGAGCAGTACTGTCCAATAGGTCTTTATACATTGAGGAAAATGTTCTGCAGCTTCATTTTCTGATATGGTAGCAAGAAGCCATATTGGAATGGCTACAGGCTATGGGGTAATTTAAAGTATGGCTAGTATAATTAAGGAACTGAATTTTTATTTCATTTCATTTTTATTTATTTAAACAGCCACATGTGGCTAGTGGCTGCCAAATTGCATAGTGCAGAGTAGAACAGGACTTCTGATCAGTTTAAAGCGAATGTTTTACCAGATTCCACTGTAAGGTGGATTAGGGTTTTCAGCTAAGAAACTACTGCCCAGGCTTTTATTTTCTCACTTATTACTTTCTCATATAGCCATAGACTTAAATCCAAATCCTCTGTCTCTGCCCCAGGATTTACTTTTTCTCAGAACATCTGAGAGATTTTCAATTTTCAAATTCTTCAATTTTGTTGAATATTGAACATATTTCTCTTGGGTATCCAGAGTAGAGTTTCAAAGTGTGGCTTCCAGCAACACTGATTCTGTGGGCGCTGGCCATTTCACAGTCTGTTTCGTCACCAATTCATGTTCTGGTTTTCCTAAATATAAAAACAAAACTTAGGAAATGTGCACTAATGTCAAGCTGCATGCAAGCTTGACACATTTTAGCATATTTCCTAAATTGGTTGTGTGTGTGTGTGTGTGTGTGTGTGTGTGTGTGTGTATGTAACACTAATTTACATTGACTACAAATTAAACCTGTGTTCATACGGTTTTTGAAGTGATCTCAACATTCTCTTTAAATTTTTCTTGTAAGTTCCCAAGTAATCAAATGAGATTTTCTTTTTCATTTTTTTAAATACTTTCATATCCTTCCACATGTTCTGTAAATGCATGTCTTCATTTTCTACATTATGCTGATGCTGTTGGCTTTAAGACACAAATGGTCTTTTTTAAAGTATGTATGTCTTCCCATCAGCCTTTGACTCATGTTAAAGACACAGCTCAAAATGCACTTACCTACATATACCTAGAAATTGTATTTAGTTGGACCCCAGTTGATAATAAATGTTCAGTTTTTAAATTCTATTCATATTTCCCTTATTTCAGTTGTAAAGACAGAATTTACTCAAAAGGATAAAGAGTTCTAGCAATCATGCTAATTTGGGGTTTCTTTAAGCCATAGATATAGAATGGTACCATCCTATTATATTTTATAGAAAGAGCCAGATGTGGAGTTAAAGTCAGAAATCAAGGAATGTGCAACTCAAAAGTTGTGCTCACTTTAAAAACAGGCTCTGTCTGTTCTGTGCTCACCATCGAGCCACCCAGTCCCCAGATTCACAGGCTGCTTCACATGGAGAGGAATGCAAGGCTGGTTGGGAGTCAGATTATCCTTTAGGATACCAACCTTTTGGAACTCCAAGGCATGGTAGAGCACCATAGGGAGAGATCATGAAGTTTTTGTCACTTTTTTAGTAATGTCTTTAGGACCAGGCTCCAATACATGAAGCCAGTTCCCTGCCATTCTGTTAATGGACATATGAGTTATCTGCAAAGAAACCATTTGACTTAAGTCTCTATAATGTAGCAACTATTACTGTGTTGGGAACAGCCATTTGAAAACTCCAGAAGCACTTTAGGCTACTTGGTAATAGTGATGCAGTCATATGTAGGTTCATATAAATTAAGGGAGGAAACTGAGCAGTTAAAGGAAAGGGCTTGGAACTGGAAGGAGAGCACAAGGTACCATTTCTTAACTCTTCTTCAATGCAAAGCATTGAAAGACACCCTGCAGATTTGTTGCTAAAAAAAATCACTCCTTAAATTATGCATTCACATTCTAATATAGGAGGAAATAATGCTTTTGAAGGAAATATATGAAACATTTTCTCTAAATAGTTAAAAATTTCTCCTCCTATAGTAGCATATGTCACAAACTAGAATAAATTTTTGCCCAAATTTTGAAATGCAAAACACATTCTCTCTCTCTTTCTCTCTCTCTCTCTCTCTCTCTCAGAGTTTTCTTCATACTAACTTTAGCATCTGACATGTAAGAAATTATAGTAATCTCACCCAAAACACACATCCAGGTTAGTCAAGTTTGATCCAGATATCAGTTTGATTCTCCGCAACTCTTGAGAATTCTGCTTCAAATGTCTGTAATTTTCTCTCTTTGGGAGAGGGGGGCATCTGAACCAAAGGGTTGGAAAGAGGAAAGGAGGAATGAGGATGGCCAAGTAGATTTGCTTTTGCGTCATTGTCTTGATCCGTGTGGATTTGAGGTCAGCATGCTGGTGCCTACTAGGCCAGGAGAAAATCGAGTCTGGTAAGACCAAGGTGGACTGGGGAAATAGGAACCAATCTAGGCAAACTGTAAAATGAGGAAGACATTGGACATTTAGGAAGAGGATAGGCATAGTGGGAGTGAAGGAGAGATTGGCAAAGAGGGGAATATGTTTTCATATATAACACGGCAAAACACATTCATTTACAAAATCTTAATATGTGGAGGAAGATCCTAAACATTCTATTTATCAAAAGGTGTTTCTACCTTGAGATGCCTAAAATGATATTGAAAACATTTTTACTTCAAGTACTCTATCATTATTTTATTGTAGTAAGCATTTTCAAATATGGGATCTTTTATATATAAGTTCACTCTTGACCTCAGTCCTCCTATTTTTTTCCATTAATTTTAAATCTTCCAAGGAGGCGTCTTCTACTGATGGATCTTCAAAGATGTACTCTAACTTGAGAAAGAATATTGCAGTCCTTAAAGACTCTTCTGACTGCATTTAGTAGCATCAGTTAAATTCTTTACATGTGTAAATATAGTGGAGGAGTGGCAGGAACGCAGTATTAAATACCAACAGCTGCGTGTGCTCAGGCACACATGGCCACGCCTCACAGCGTGCCAAGTGCTTTGTCTGCACTATCTCATTTAATCCTGAAAACAATTCTCAAATAAATTCCTCATGGAGACTTTCAAGGTCATTTTAGAAATTTTATTTTCCTGTCTTCAATTATTTTGTAGCCTCAGAGCAGATTTGTAATATATTCCTCTTTTGGCAGTTTTGCATAGCAGGGCCAAGACTAGGGTTTGACGAGGCATGTAAAGCTCTTACCTCAGGTTCAAAATTTAAGGAGTATAAAAAAATTTCAGCGGTCAAGATACTTAAAATTTTAATGCGGTATTTTTTAATAAAAATTAGAACATAGTTTTCAGCATTTTAAGTGCTCTTCATCAAGCTACGCTTTGTTTACACCCCTTCCCCAGATCCACAGCCTCTAAAAAATACTCAGTACTAGTGAGGTTATAGAGAACTGGGCCCATTTAACCACTGCTGATGACCATATAAATGATAAGGAGAAAACATGTTAGAAGCCATAACAATATCATGGCATATTCTAGAAATTTGATTTGGCATCACCTAAATGTTCTGGGTGCTTGGGGATGCAGACAAGGTTGCTGCTGTCATAGACCTTACATAGTGAGGAAAGTAAGAAAATAATAAAATAAGCAAAGTAGTTTCATAAAGTTACAAGTACATGAAGACAAGCAAAACAGGACATCGTCAAAAGGAAGAGAATTGGCAGGCTGTGAGTCATGTGAAGACTGGGATTTTGACTATTTTATTCAACTCTATATCTTGAGTGCCTGTCATATAGTAGGCACTTAATAAATACTAGTTGAAGAATGAAAGTATGTGATGGTGAGGGTATAGAGAATGTGGGGTGAAATAAAATTGGAGACTGGAGACAGAGACCAGGTAGGGAATGGCCCCATAGGCTGTGGTTCAGGATTTTACTTTATTTTTACCAGGAAGCCTGAGGAATTGTGTTTTTTACTTAGTAAAGTCATTCTTTAGTGTTTCTCTCAAGGAAATAAATCAAACAAGTCAAATCCTAGTTGCCTCAAAATTCTCATTACTGTGATGGAGATTAAAAGTTTTTAAAAGACTTGGCACCAACATTAAGGGGATGGGGATAGGTTTAGTAAATCATGACTCATGAATGCATTAGAATATTACATTGACAATATTAGGATAGTATGAACTCTAAAAACATAGGAAATGTTTCATGTGTTTTTAAATAAGCAGAATAAGAAATCATATGCATACTAACATAATAACTATAAAAATTCCTGTGAGCTATGACTGAAATGTAACATATGAGGTGAAAATAGTTGTATTAGGGTAGTAGAACTTTGAGTGATTATATTTCTACTTTTCAAAAATGATCTTTAATGTTGTAATTTCTTTAATTAAAAAAAATGTGTTGCTTACTTGGAGTAGAGTTGCTGTTTAGGGTGATGGCAGAGTTTTGGAAATAGTGATAATGGTTATGTGAGATTGTGAATTTAATTAATCCCACTGAATTGAATGCTTAAAAATGGTCAAAATGGCAAATTTTAGGATATATGTGTGTGTGTGTATATATATATATGTGTGTGTATATATATATATATGTGTATATATATATATATATATATTCACAATTAACAATAACAGAAACCCCAGATATCATCTGTAATTCTCAATGTTGTCGGCAGCAACCAAGATGGCTCCCATTGATCCTGTCTAGTCTCTCCCACATCATACCAGGGTGGTTTTGGTGACCAGCAGCATATAGCAGAAGCAAGTGCACGTTAGATTCAAGGTTAGGTTGTAAAACTTGCCTTTCCCTTGGGCCCTGGCTCATCTGTCTCTGATCACTGGCTCTGGGGAAGTCAGCACCCATGTCATGTGACCAGTCCTATACAGAGGCCCAGGTGGTGGGGAACCAGGCCTCCCACCAACCCCAGATGAGTGAGCCACCTTGCAAGTGAATGCTCCAGACCCAGTCAAGCTTCAAATGACTATAGCTTAGGCCACCAATGTGACTTCAACCTCCTGAGAGACCTCTCTGAGTCAGACTACCCTGTTAATGCTGCTTCCCAGATTCCCAACTCTCAGGAACTTTGTGAGATAATCAATATTCGTTGTTTATAAAAAAAATACAAAAATTTCCATTTCCCTTCCACTATAGCTGTCCCCATGGGTATGCGATAAATACAAACTATTTTTCCCCTGGCCTTGAAGTCTTATTTTCTCCCCTAGTAATGGAAGTTAATGGTGTAGCAAACTTCGTGAATACAAATACATTAAAAAAGAACTATGGTAAAATATTTTTTTTCATCATGGAACTCTGTGATATGGTGGTCACAAAGCTCACCAGGCCTTGACCTAATCTAAAATGCCTCTAGTCACATTTTTGTATATAGAGGAGATTTGATAAAACTAGCTACATTATTAAGAGAATATTGACTGGCAGAGTGAGAATCAAAGTAAACAGCCCAAGTGAAAGGAAAACATATACCCTCAACAGTATGTAACATTTATGGATGTCTAAATATGCTGTTGATTATGATTTTTTTCTCCACTAGAGAGAAAATGAAATGCTAAAATAGCCTCAATATGAACTCGAATCTAATTTTCAGGAGTTTAAAGAGAGGTTTTAAAATTCAGATTGTGAAAAGAAATTTTATGATAAGAAAAATGTATTCAGTTATTTAAAAATACAGAAGTGAAACTATGTATTTGCTTTGACCTGTACTACACACAGAAGTAAATATATCTAATTAATAAAAAAAGATTATCTCTGGATTACAGACTTCTGAGATGCTTTTATTTGCTTTTATACATTTCAGGATTATCTAAATGTTATAGAGTAATCATGCCTTGTGTTTACAATGAGAATAAAGTAAAATATAAACTATGCCTCCAGATGGGATGATGTAGAGAAGCAAGTACCCACATTCGCAGCAGCAGGAATGCTCTGCCTCTCCCTGGCTGTGTGTGGCAGGGCCTGGGTTGCTCCTCCTCTCTGAGCCTCAGCTCCCTCATCTGCAGGGTAGAATGTGATGATAACCTCATGGCCTAGGAATGTACAATACAGAAGATACATGTGAAATGTCTCTAGCACATAGTAAATACTCAGTAAATGTTGCCTTCCCCTTTGTATGCCTTCCCACAGAATGGAACAAGGTTCTGTTTCCTGGCTGGTCAGGTCTTCTGTGATAACGGGGCAGATCAGATAGTTCAACAGGAAGCTAGGTCAGTGTATAGTCTGGGAGACACTGTAATAGTGAAGACCGCTAGGAGATTTGTTGTGGGATCAATAAGCATTAAAAAAGATGTTTTATTCTTCTTTCTTGCAGCATTGGGCTCTTATAGGGGATACCCAACAACCTTAATCTAATTCTTTGTTTAGAGATAAGCACCATTTCTCTTTACATCAAAATGGAAGCAGCCGGGCGTGGTGGCGCACGCTTGTAATCCCAGTACTTTGGGAGGCGGAGACTGGAGGATCTGGGTTCGCGGCCAGCCTCAGCTCTCTCTCTCTCTCTCTCTCCCTCTCCCTTTCTCTCTCTCTCTCTCTCTCTCTCTCTCTCTCTCTCTCTCTCTCTACTTAGTGAGGCCCTCCGCAACTTCGTGAGACCTGGTTTCAAAATAAAGTATAAAAAATAGGGCCGGGGGTGTAGCGCGGAGGTAGAACGCCCCTGCGCTCAATCCCCGGTACCGCAAAAAAAAAAAAAAATGGAAGCAAAGTGATACAAACATGCATGCACACCTTGAATCTCATGATGATGTGTAATTACATTGTGCCAATAAAAGTATAACAAACAAAAAACCCCATAAATTCTAACTTTCTATTTTCTTTCATATGTGCAAGCTAGTTAGAAAATAGGAAACAAAAGGAACTTTGGATAAATGAGGAAAGAGACCAGTACTTTGATGGAGGGTTTGGGGAAGGGAGGTGGGGAGGGGAAAGGGAGGACTGGGGAAGGAAATAGTTCAAATAATGTTATGACCATAAATGAAGGTATCAACAGTCTCACTAACACATGTGAGGAGGGAGGATGGGGAGCAGGGTGAGATGTGGAGGGAAACACACCAAGTACTGTGTGCATGTATGTTCGCATCACTTTGAATCTCACTGTGATGTATAATTACCATTCACCAATAAAAGTATTTAAGAAATGAAATCAAGCCAGGTATGGTGGCACATGCCTGTAATCCCAGCACTTAGGAGACTAAGAGAGGAGGATAGTAGGTTCAAGGTCAGCCTCAGCAACTTAGGGAGACCTTGTTTTGAAATAAAAAATAAAATAGGGCAGCGGGAGGCGGGTAGCTCAGAGGTAGAATGCCCCGGGGTTCAATCAATCCACAGTACCACAGGAAAAAAAAAACAAATCATATATTTTCAACCTCTAGATGCAGTCTGTTAAGATAAAAAGCTAAAATTAGAGTCCCCAGCAAATAAATTCATTTGAGATAAACTCCAATAATCCATGACCTCTGACCTAACTGAATTTTCTTTCATTTTTGTATTTAAATGGGAGTTTTTAAAGTGCAGGGGAAATATTATCTCTTCTATATCAGCATAGGGTGCTAAACTATATATCTTTTGCCTTAAAAAATTAAAAATTTCCTTCTTACATCTTTGTTATTATCTTGGGTCACATCCGGTCTGTAAGGAAATCAACATGTGAAGAAAGAGCCCTGTGGAATGTTAACTGCGCTGCTATTTTTCTTCCTTTTATCATGCCCCAAGATTCACCAAAGTTGATATAAATTCACCATGCCGTCTTTAAAAAGCGGAACAGCAAGGCATTCTTCCTGTAGGAGTCAGACTGTAAAAGGTGATTTCCTTTTACTCCATTTGGTTTAAGCCTATAAAAAGCATTAAGTGAAAAATCTGATATATTTGTTAGGGCATTTACTGCATTACTGAGTTATATTTTCAGTTCTCCGTGAAAGGTTTATTGAGAACATAAACTTTGAAGAGGTTTTGTTCAGGATTAAAAATATTTTTTTCTTCCCTTTTGGTGAAATAATACCACACAAAATGACGGCTTTCAGGAGCTATTTTTAGCACTGTTTACAGTGGAAGTGTGCACTGTTCCTGTGCACTGATGCAAATATCAGCTTCCAAAACTCTCCTCTAAGGGTGAATTTATAACTTCTGTAGGGTTTCAGAAGAATGAATGCTATGAAGCCACCAATTCTATTAGTTCTGTTTACCATAATACAGATGCACCAATAAACTTTCTCTTCAGGTTTTTATGATGAAAATGTCTTTTCACACTGTCTGTATAATTTGGACTAAATATTTATAACCGATCTATCTGAAACAGAAGTCATTTCTAAAGTTTAATATAAATTGATTTTTCTTCATAAATAAAGATTTAGATTTGAATTCCTGATTTAATCTTTCATCATCAAAAATGAGAATTATCTGTTCCAGATGAAACAGTGCTTTAATCAACCACTTTGAATTCAGGAAAATTGGATAATCTTTATTCTCTAAATAGTATAAATATCAAGAACATCACAGGGATTTAACATTCACTGGCAATTTGCTTTGCTCTCAATTTCCTTAAAATGTTTTAAAACTGGAAAAATAGGTGAAATAAGAAGATGTTTATAATTGATTTAAGCAAGTTATGGTAAGAAAGGTCAGTTGTCACAGTAGTCCTGTGAAGTAGGAGAGGGCTATTAATTCCATCCAGATCTGTATCCAGAGTTGGAAAGGCTCTGAGTCACCCGATGTCCTTCAGGTAACCATGGAATTCCACGCAGAGCAAGGTCATGCAGTTACAAAGGTCTAGTGCTTATGCATGGATATAACTAAAATAACTGGGAAGTTGGAGATCAGTTATACTTAAATGCACATCTTTGGATTTTGAGGAAATTGTACTGATTTCTGAGTTTAGAATTTTCCTTTAAATATTCTGCAAGCCTTATCCTTGACTACAGGGTTAATTATTATCCTAAGTATAGTATTATTTTCTTTGACCTAGATAAAATTTATCCATCTTTTTTTATCATGTCCTCCTGTCAGAAGACTAAAAAGTAACCACTTGTGCCTCTTCTGCTATTAGCTACACAGTTAAAGTAAAAAACTTAACAAAAACTTATAGAATCACATAATCACTAGCCCATTAAATCCAGGAATCTTCTGTAAAACAGAACTGAGATACAACAAGTATATCTATTGGGTTTGTATTGTCTTATGTAAAAAAAAATTAATACTTAGTATTTCAGTCAGCATTCTCACTACTGTGATCTAAAACACCTGACCACACAACTTAGAGGAAGGATGATTTATTTGCTTACAGTTCTAGAGATTTCATGGGCTCAGTCCATGTGGGCTACATTGGTGGAACTCAGGTCATGGCAGTGGAAAGCAGAGAGAGAGAAAGAGAAAGAGAGAGAGAGAGAGAAAGATTTATCCAATCATGAGATTATAGCCCTCATGATTTAATTATATCAATGCTGAACATCAATATATAAGCTCTTTCAGGGGACATTCTATATCTAAACCACAACACTTGGTAAGCTCTGACAAATAATGCAGTTTTTTTTAATTATACTATTTAGGCACATGAAAGTGTAAGTTAAGTGCATATGGGTTATAGTGCTGCATATAAACTATTAAAAATAAAACTTCAAAACTCAAAGTCACTTCCACTAGGCACTAGAGAATTGGAAAGGAAAGGAACTTGGAATTTCCTCAAAAATAATAGAGTGAAGTAGTTGACTGATTCTTTCCTACAAGTAGGTAGGATGGAAAATCATCTACTTTTGTGGTAGTTGAATGAAAATAGGTTTCAATACACAAGTGCTGTTATTGAAAAGAATATAAAAAATTCGCTTATAATTAGCATTTCTCTGTGAACATTTTATGATAATACATATGTAGATTTATAAAACTATAAATGTGAAAATAGCTCCATATTAGTGCATGGGAAAGACAAATATAATTATGTTATAAGTTAACCAATTTTTAGAGTCAGTTCATTTTTTATTTGATTTTAGAATGAACTTAAACATGTAAAGGCACCTCTTTTTCTAGAGAATATAGCAATAAATCAAATCAGTTTGAGAAATTGGGTTAAAATTGGGGGTAAATATTATCAAGCTAATCTCTAAGATCCAAAGTAAGAATTGGATATTTTCCTTTTTCTGGCCCACTTTTTGGCAGTTTGGAACAGCCTTAAGGATGTCAGCGCGAGCGTTTTCAAAACCTTGATTCATGCAGATCCTGCTGAGGTCTCTTCAGCACTTTCTGTACTTTTCCACCAGGTAGAGTTGACTGCAAGGGCAGCCGAGTGAGGGTTAGATCTGAAGAGGAGGCCTGACAGTGTGGATTCGTGTCCCTGGCTTTGGGGATTATTCATCTTGTCCATGTAAAGACTAGACTATCCCTGTTGTCTTTATTTAATGTAGGACAGTAGAGGAGTTAACAAGAATATAGAAAGAATAGTCTCTACAGCAATAGAGTTCAGAATTAAAGGAAGAGATAAAAATGCAGAAAAATGTAAGGTGTCCTTAAGGAAAACTTTAAGAATAACCCAGTCACCCCTTTACCAACTGAGAAGCATACAGCTTGCTATGTACACATTTTAGCAGTAAATCTTTAGTATAGCATGTAGTGGATGCTAAGATGTAAGAGTCAGAAGACTGGATACTCTCTATTTTGCAAGTATGACCCTTTGATCATCTGGATCAAATAAAATAATACATGTGAAAACACTTGGTAAACCGTGGTGCTGCCTACAAATACCATCATCTTTCTATAGCCTTGGCAGTCAAGTGAGCTGACCATCCTGGGAATGAACCTCTGCTAGGAAGACTGTGACATTAAGAAAATCTGTTAGGATAAATGAATGGGAATTGAGCAATTTTCTATGCACTAAAAACCACAACCTATTTATAGAAACTAATATAAAAATATTATCTGTTTACCTTGAGGGGAGGAATCTCATTAAATTTTTTTTCATTGTTGTTATTTTTACCAGCAGTGCAATGACAAAGGGCATCTCAGTGTTAAACAACTCTGTCTTCATTATCAAGGAAGCTAAGAGGTCTGCCCCTGTTGCATTGCACAGCCCAGCACCTGGGGTTGAGAAGTTCATGCACAGGCCTAAATCTTTCCTCATATGTATGTTTAGTTTCCCCAAGAGTTTATTCCAGTGTCAGAGATTTCATCGTGTTCTGCTTGACCAATTACTGACCCCTCTTTGCAAAATGAATAAATTTAAGTGTATTTTCTAAAAACAAATCCCATTCTGAAAAGTCAAAGGAGTTTTATGACCACAGTACTCCCTCTAAGACAAGAGCTTTGATAAGAAGGGGGTTAAATGAGCGTTTTGCTTTTGATGTGTGGACGAGTAAGAGTGCTGCAGCTAACAGCACCGTTCTGTATTACCAAGCAAAACACACAGACTCATCTGTATCGGTGGATGGACTGCTTCACCAGTCATCTTAATCGTTTTCTAGAGGTCGGGTGTTGAATTCAGTGGCCAGTGCCCATGTTGGCATCCTTGCCAGAGTCAACATGCACGCTGTCAAGTGAAAGGATCCAGACCCTCTGGGCTTTGCTCTGT
Organism: Glis glis; assembly: GCA_004027185.1. Lineage (NCBI taxonomy): Eukaryota > Metazoa > Chordata > Mammalia > Rodentia > Gliridae > Glis > Glis glis. The sequence goes on from PVJS01004437.1 coordinate 24,951, forward strand.
GAAGAGTGTGCAGCAAGCAGCTGGTGAGCATAGAGACCCTCCACATCACTCCAGTTTGCTCTGCTTCCAACTTCCATGAGACAAGGCACAGGATTGTGCTTCAGACATAGGCCCATGGTGCATAGAGGGCAAGTGAGGAATATTTCCTCTCAAGCTTTTATATGGAAACGAGTGTCTTCACTGAATGCTCTAATAAGTAAATTAAACCTATTATGCGTCTACTCTTTATGTCCAGCTTTGATGAGCTAAAGCATTAATACCAGAGAATTTGGGAGGTGGAGACCGGAGGATCCGGGTTCGTGGCCAGCTTCAGCTCGCTCGCTCTCTCTCTCTCTCTCTCTCTCTCTCCCTGTCTCTCTCTCTCTCTCTCTCTCTCTCTCTCTCTCTCTCTCTCTACCTAGTGAGGCCCTCTGCAACTTCGTGAGACCCAGATTCAAAATAAAGTATAAAAAAATAGGGCCGGGGGTGTAGCGTGGAGGTAGAACGCCCCTGGGTTCAACCCCCGGTACCGCAAAAAAAAAAAAAAATTCCAGTGAAGAGTTTTATGGAGATATTTAGAAGTCAACCCTTAGTAGCAGAATGTAACCTGACTTAGTTGTGGTACAAGTAGATCTTTCGCCTGTTTTAGAGGGATTCTTTTGGAAACTTAGTGTAAAGCAAAAACATTCATTCCTATTTTATAAGGTAATTTCAGAAAAGCAAGAACCAATTTCCTTCTCATTTCAAACAAAACCAAACAACAACAACAATTTTTTAAATGACATCCTTCCAGGGATAGATATTTTGAAGAAGTCTTTCAATAACCAGTACTTGAATTAAGATGTCTTTACTAAAAAAATGATTGTTTATTTTTGTTTCTTGGGTAAAACAATACCTCTGTAAGTATAACCTACATTGATATATTCATTCCAAAAGCAAACATTCAGTCATTTGCCACATACTGTGTCCCACAATGTACCAAGAGCCAGGCCTTGCAGACAGCAGTGTTCTCCCCTTACCGCAGCCAGTAGCCCTCTCCTCCTCTTTCTGCATCATGTTGTGTCCTCCACTGTCCATTCTCTTCTCAGCTTTGGTAGTCTTCTTTAGTCTGACAAAGGACTCTGGATTTGCTCTTTGTCTGTTTTCAGGAAGGCTGAGAAATTTAGGTGAGCTTTTGAAGAAGAGTTACTTGCAAGGTTGAGTGGAGATAAATGAAAGACACCGTTTGATCCTTTCATTGGTGGCAAGGGGAAAATTCCATAGGTCAGTCCTGGCAGGCCAGGGCAGCTGTGCTAACACTCCTTGCCTCTAGTTCACAGTCAAGTTCTTCTAGCTTGGAGGAAATCTAATGTTAGAGCTGGACAACACTAAAAGACCGTTCATTCCATCTTCCTCATTTCTGAAGTGTAAAAAAACTGTCCTGTGCAAAGAAGAAAGAGAATATCCTGTTCAATATTCATGGTCCAAGGCTGTTTTTCACTACTCATCTTCTTTCATGCCATTTTTTAAATGCAGGTGATGTGTGTGTGTGTGTGTGTGTGGCGTGGATAAGGACTAGACAAGTGCATAAAATTCATCAGGCTTTAAATAGCATGCCATTATTTCCCAACTGTCTTAAAAGCATGTTTGAAAGTCACTGTTCATATAAGATTCTCTACACACACACACACACACACACACACACACACACCCTGCATTCAGTAAGGATTGTTTATCTCTTGTCATGTATATTTATAAGCTTTTTAATTCCTTAGGGTTTTCCCTAAGAGTTTCTGTAAACAACAAACAATATCTTTTTTTCTTTTTAAAAACTGAATGCAGAATGAACATAACAGTCTCTTGTTTCACACACCTGCCAGTTTTCTCTGACCCTTTGTGAACATAGAGGTTCACTGAATACACCCTCACAAACCTGATGGGCGCAGATCCCTCAGCCTGGGGCAGATCCCACTCAGTGGCCTGGGATGGAGCACTGAAACCACAGGAGAGCCTCGGCATGGGCAGCACTGTCTCCCATCTGCCAGAACATCCCTTGAGGCATTGTTGGGATCCCCCCTAAGACATGGAAAGTACCAATTCCCACCACTTAGAGGACAACTCTCCACCCTTAATGTTCCTTGTACAAACTCTGTAGCACTCTATCTCTCTAAACCACTTTCTTTTCTGAGTTTCCTTGACCCCCTCACCCCACCCTCTCATATAGCCCAATGTCCATCCTTCTAGATCAAGACATAGAACCATCCAAAAAGATTCTCTAGCTTGCCTTTGAGGCCTCTGACAATCTCTCTAGCCTCTGGCAACCACTGATCAATTTTCTGTTTCTCTAATTTTGGCTTTTCCCAAATAATGTTGTATAAAGGGAAATATGTACATACACATCCATGTGTATGTGTTCTTTTTTTAGTTAATTAAGTTTATCAAACATTGCTTTTTTATTGGTGCATTGTAATCATACATCTTGATGGGTTTCAGGGTGGTAGAATTATACATGCACACATCGGTCAATTAGCCCTACCCCAGTTCCCACCCCCATTCCCTCCCCTTTCCTCCTTCTCGTGCTCAGCATAGTAGTTGACTTTGATAAGTTTGTGTATGTACATCCTGTGCATTAGGTTGTTTCCCTCTTCCCCCCTCCCATCTTCCTCAGATCACCTTCTTTACTCATCTGAGGTTTTCTCCATCTTTGTCTGGAATCCCTCCTATGTCCCATTTTCTCCCTAGCTTCCACATATTAGGAGAACATTCAACTTTTCACTTTTTGTGACTGACTAATCTTGCTAAGCATAATGTTCTCTAATTCCATCCATTTCCCTGCAAATGACATAATTTTGTTCTTCTTTATGGCTGTGTAAAATTCCATTGTGTACATATCCCATAGTTTTGTAATCCATTCATCTGTTAATGGACATCTTGGCTGGTTGCATAGTTTGACAATGGTGAATTGTGCAACTATAAACATAGATGCACATGCATTAGTCTGGTAGTTTGGTTTCCATTCTTTGGGGTAGATACCTAGAAGTGATATTGCTGGGTCATATGGTAGATTCATTACCAGTCTTCTGAAGATCCTCCACACTGTTTTCCAAAGTGGTTGCACTAATTTGCAATCCTACCAACAGTGTATTAAAGTTACTACTTCACCATATCCTCGCCCGCATTTGTTATTGTTTGTGTTTTTAATGATTGCCATTCTAATTGGGGTTAGGTGAAATCTCAGGGTAGTTTTGATTTGCATTTCTCTGATTGCTAATGATGTTGAACATTTTTTCATACATTTATTGGCCATTTGTATTTCTTCTTTTGTGAAGTGTCTATTTAGTTCACTTGGCCATTTTTTTATTGGGTTGTTTGTTTTTTTAGCAGTGAGTTTCTTGAGTTCTCTGTATATTCTAGATATTAGTCCTCTATCAGAGGAGTAGCTGGCAAAAATCGTCTCCCATTCTGTCGGTTCTCTGTTGAGGTTCTTGATAGTTTCCTTTGCAGAAGCTCTTCAGTTTAATGCAATCCCATGTATTGATCCTCTTTTTAACTTCATGTGGCTTTGGGGTCTTGTTGAGGAAGTCTTTACCTGTGCCTATGTGTTGAAGTGTTGGACCTATGCCCTCTTCAAGTAGCTGCAAGGTCTCTGGTCTAATTTCTAGGTCTTTGTTCCATCTCGAATTGACTCGTGTGCAGAATGAGAAAGTGGGGTTTGTGTATGTGTCCTTAAGATTCTTCACTTAGCATAATGTATTTGAGATTCATCTAAAGTTTGTGTAGTGAAGGAACCATAGTGGGAATCAACTTCACATAGCTAATTTGGGGTCTAAACAGAGGGACTACAAGAACAATTGTTTGTGCCATCTTTGTTGTAGATGGGAATGGAAAGGTTGCCCTACAGGTTTGGCTGAAGTTTACACAACTTGCAAGGTCTCCGAACGAATAGCAAGAACTTGAGGTGCTTAGATCCTGAGATAGAATTATACAGGTTAGAAGAAATCATTAGGAATGAGGGTCAGTAGCAAAAGCAATAGAATTGAACTCTTCCTTCACCCAGAACTGCAGATATTGGGAATTATCAGACATATTACTATGTTTAAAATGTTGTAAAAAGGATCAAGTTAAAAACTTGAACTTGAGATCATCAAAACAGAACAGGGAAAACAGCATATTAGATACAGATGATTGCAGGATTAGTTGAAATGGAAGATGGCTTTCAAGTAACTACACAGAATGGTGAGCAGAGGAACTAAGAGAGAATATATGAAAAAGTGAGCAAAAACAGAAAATGTAATGAGGTGGCATTGCATTAGAAATACAAAGTGAGAGAAAGGAGAAAATTGTGGAAAGAGAATATTCAAAGGGTAATGGCTAGGATATTTTTTCTGGAATTGATGAAACCTCAAATTCAAGAAACACGATGAGTCCTAAGCAGGTTAAAATGAGCACCTTACATGCAATTGCAAAATTCTGAAGAAGCAGAGAACTAAAAGGCAGAGACAACAGAAGAAAGCCTGTGGAATAATATTTTCAAAGAGTGAAGGGAAAATTGCTGTGAACCTACGTATGGAATGATATACCCAGCCAAACTATTATCCTGGATGAAAACAAAACTGAGAGAATTTGCCACCAAATGAATGATCCTCATAGAAAGAACTTCTGTGGTTTGTATTTCAAATACAAACAGAAATGTAGGATGGAATGTCTGAAACATGAGAAGAAAGGTGATTTGATAAGTTAGTAAACATAGGTAAATAAAAATAACAATAGTAATAGTGTCTAATGTGTGTCCTTAGAAACATTGAAAATAAAAATAAAATATTAGACAATAATAACATTAGAGATGGTACTAGTTTCATTAGAATTAAAGTATTCTAATGTTCTCTTTTTGTCAGGTGAGTAAAGATAAAATTTAACTCTAAATTTTAAGTTAAATAGTCAAAGTTAAATATTAAAAAGTTAAGTAGTTATCCACTTGGAGAACTGAGGGTGAAGGTAAAAAATGTAGAAGTTTCTTCTGATATCCTTAGGAGTAAAAAACATGAAGTTAATCTACCCCAAGAGAGGTCACCTCTAGCTGCTGGTCAGGCAGTTCTGTGGTGCTCTTGGTGGCACATTTGTGAAGTGTCTGAAGGGATTATTGTCAGGCACATAGCATGACTTGTATGCAGACAGTGAGCTACACACATCCATTACAATTCCACCATGAAGCTCCACAAGGGCTTAACTAGGAGACCAGAGGATTGATATAAAATCAGAAAAACATTTTACAAGAGCTCTGACCTAGATGGGTAAACCTGGGGAACATTCTTTCTGTCACCTCATTACTGGATTAAAGAATTGCTCTCTTCATGAGGAGACTCCAGCTTCATACTCAGAGCACTGAGGAATTCAAGTGTAGTTTACTGAAGTGAACTTCAGTTTCTTTTTATCATTTCTGTGTTCTGAATTCAAATTCTCTCCATTCTTAAATAATCCCAGTCACCTCTTATGAAATCTCACACAGGAAAATCTAACTAGTGTGACCTTAAATGAATTATAGAAAACTTTAAAATACAGGGGTACCATAATGGGGAGAATATGTGCAGCAATTTATAACTCTTCGCTTCTTAGAAAGAAGCATCCAGGTTTCTGGACTGGTCATCTGATGATGATACCCTGCCATTTAGCCAGATGGTTGGTGGCTGGTTATGTCTTACAAAAATGAAGATTCTTGAAAACTTGCTTGTTGTACTTGTGGCTATTGAGTTTGCAGGCATTGGAGAATACCAGTGCTTTTTACCCTAGCATTAATGGAGGTTGGAATGGAATATGAAGTAAAGTTCAGAAGACAAAAGTGGAATGGAAGTTAACTTTTGTCTTTGGAGAAGTTTTGCTCTAAAATGCAGCTACCCAATCAAAACTACACTGAGATTCCATCTAACCTCAATCAGAATGGCAATCATCAAGAAGTCAAATGACAATAAATGCTGGTGAAGATGTGGGGAAATAGGAACTCTTCTACACTGTTGGTGGGATTGCAAGTTAGAACAGCCACTATGAGATCAGTGTGGAGATTCCTCAGCAAACTGGGAATGGATCCGCCATATGATCCAGCTATACCACTCCTAGGTATCTTTCCAAAGGGCTGAAATCAGAATATTATAGTAATACATGTATATCTATATTTATAGCAGCACAATTCATAATAGCCAAATTATGGAACCAACCTAGGTGACAAATCAACAGATGAATGGATTACAAAATTACGGGATATACACACAATGGAATTCTTTTTTTTTTTTTGTGGTACCAGGGATTGAACCCAGGGGCATTCTACCTCCAGACTACATCCCCAGCCCTATTTTTTATTCTTTATTTTGAAACAGGGTCTCACTAAGTTGCAGAGGGCCTCACTAAGTAGCTGAGGCTGGCCGCGAACCTGCGATCCTCCTGTCTCAGCCCCCTAAGTACTGGGATTACAAGCGTGCACCACCACGCCCGGCTCCACACAATGGAATTCTAATCAGCAAGGAAGAAGAACAAAATTGTTATTTGCAGGAAAATGGACGGACCTGGAGAACATTATGTTAAGTGAGATTAGCCAGTCACAGAAAGTGAAGGGTCAAGTTTTCTATCATATGTGGAAGCTAGGAAGTAATCGGGATACAAGACGGACTTTAGATAATGGAGGAGAAACCCCAGTGGAGCAAGGTGGGTGGTCTAGGGGAAGGTGGGAGGGAGGGTGAATTAATGAAGGAATCACTTTCATGAACATTATGTACATATGTGAGAATACCAATGCCAATCTTAATATCATATATGGGGAGGGAACCAGGGGAAAACTCACCAAGTGCTGTGTGCATGTATGTCACTATCACTATTTACTACATTATGATGTGAGACTATAAGACTATAATGCATCAATAAAAGTATAAAAATTAATTAATTAGTTAATTTGTTAAAAATAAAATGTAGCTGCCCATAGAAGCAGCTTTCAGTGTGAGTAAACTGGACTCTCTGATGCTGTTGCCTTGGAAATGTCACGTAAGGCAGGATCAACCTTATCATACATGCTAGCCAAATCTAGGCTTAACGAATGATAAGTCTAATGATCCTTCCACAGACATGTCAGTAAGCGGCTGTGTCAGGCCTCAGGCTTGGCAGAATTGCAACCTCTGTGTTCGAATTATGATCATGCTTGCTGTCCAGCATCTAAAATGTGCTTACCATTTCTATCAACTGACATTTTTTATTAGTTAAGTCTTCTTCAAATCTGTTCCTGCGCCAAAATCTTATTGATGTATACAAAGTATAGAAAAACTGGGTGACCAAATACTGAGCACAATACTTGCATGTTTTTATTGTCATACAGAGTTAAAATCCCATGAACTATGAACAACAGTCTAGACCTTCTGTGGTTTATCCCTTTGGTCATTTGAAACATTTCTAGTATGGCCTGTGTGGCTATTTGGCTGCTACTTTATGTTTGTATCTCCCACATTTAACACAGTACACATCAGGTTTATATAACCATTGATTTTGTTGGCCTTTGTCCAAATCTTATGATGATTTGTTAATTTTTTCTATAAATTTTGTTTTGTGCTGTTATGAAAACTTTTATTTTGATAACAAACCTCTGGTTGAAAAGTTCATGTAAAGTCCACATTGTACAGAAGCACATATCTTTAATGTCTCCAGACCAAAAAATGTCTTAAAGTTTAATTTAATGTTTGCACTTTAGGGCACAACTTGAAAGAGAGGGCTTGAAGGAAGACTTGGAGTGAACCATTAAGTATTTTTAGTAAAATGTGTTGCCTTCTGCAGAACATGTTTCCTTTAATTTTGTAAATATTTTTAAAGTAGACATGCTCTGTGGTTATAGCTAAAATAATTCTTAATCATGCAATTTTTGAAAATCTATAATTTTTTCCATATCTATTGAAAATTGTTTGCCAACTATTCTTGTTAGATGTGCAATTTTTCCCTTTCTTTTGCCAACCTCTATTGCAAAAAATGTCTGCCGATGCATTCAGCAGACACTAATATTCCATATTTTTATTGAGCTGTATAACTTAATATTTCCATATTTAATAATTAACTTTAATGTCTAATCAATAAAATGAAATGTATACTAATGCCATTTCAACTATGTACATATACTATCTGGAATGTGTTTATATGGGGTTATAGTTCTATGGAAGAAATAATTTGTCAGTGTCTACCAGCTTATAAAAACTGTAGTAACAAGAGTTTAAACATCTAAGGAAATAATGGAATGCAAAAAAGGGAAAAAAGAGTTAAGGGTAACCACTAAGTGCATGAAAATATAGTGTATAACTTCTAAAATAAAAAATGGAAGCTGGGCATGGTGGCGCATGCTTGTAATCCCAGGATTTGGGATGCTGAAACAAGGCGATCACAAGTTTGACAACAGCCTCAGCAACCTAGCCAGGCCCTGTTTACAAAAACAAAAGACCGGGGGTGTGGCTCAGAGGTAGAATGCCCCTGGGTTCAATCCCCAGTACCTGTCCCCAAAAGAAGATGGAAGATGTTGAATTTTAAAAAACTCAATATGAAAGAAGGTAGGAAAAGAAAAAAAAAAAGGCAAAGAAGGATAAAACAGAATACAAAATTAAGCTGATAGCAATAATTCCAAATATATCAGTAATCACAAAACATAAATGGACTAAACTTTCTCCTGAGAAGACAGAGGTTGCTTAATTGGATAAAAATTAAGACTGGCTATATAATATTTATGAAAGAGACACCTTAAAATGAAGTATATGAAACATAGAAAAGTAGGCAGACAACAAAAGGTATACCAGGCAAAAACTAAATAAAAGAAAGCTAAGGTCATTAAATTAATATAAAACAAGCCACTTAGCTTAGAAAGTTTTATTAAAGATAGAAACTATTCAAATAATCCTCTGTTCATTCATGAAGTTACTTTATATCAATGTAAAGACTGTCTGTGGGGGGGCAAGGTGGGAACTGAGGGAAACACAGAACAAAGGCTGTGTGCATGTATATATTTGTCACTGAACCTCACTGTGATGTATAATAACAATGCACCAATAAAAATAAATAAATTTTAAAGGAAAGATCACAATGTAAGGACTAAAGACTTAATTTACCAAAAGGGTATTAACAGTACTAGACTGCTATGCATTTAATTACATTATACATAGCAAAAGACATTTTGGGGACAATTGATGGAATTGGACTGCAAGTAATAGAATAGATTGCAAATTAAATAATAGTATTATATCAATATTAAATCTCCTGAGTTTTGTTACTGTTTCATTGTAATATAAGAAATATCTTTGTAGAAAAAACACACTGAAGGATTACTGGGTAAGCGGGCATGATAAGAACAACTACTCACAAATGGCTCAGGGAAAAAGTCTATCTCTATCAAAAAAAAAATAAATAAATGTGGCAAAATGCTTAAAAAAATTGATGTCCTAACAAGGAAAGATTGAAGGAGTGTATCATCCCAAATGAGATTGTGAGAACAACAATCATTCTGACAATTTGATAAGGTACACTTATGGCTTCAGATAAAACTTCTCATTAGGATATCATACATGGATTCCCACAAGGCTCGTATCTCACACAACTTAGCACAAAGACTCTGATGTTAAAAATGCATGTGGAGAATTGGAAAAAATTCTAAAACTTTATATAATTTAAATATTTGTGTATGAGCTGAATATCACAAATCAAAATTTGATTATTTCTTTGACATTATTAAACTTTAGTCATTTGACGTGGAAGGAATGAAACTGTCTTACATTGGTGAATTCCTTATATCTAGATATATACAATTTTTCGTGTGTGTGGCACTGGGGATTGAACCCAGAGGCATTCTACCTTTGAGCTACACCCCCAGCCCGATTTTATATCTTATTTGGAAACAGGGTCTCGCTAGGTTGTTGAGAATCTCACTCTTTGCTGAGGCTGTCCTCGAACCTGCAATCCTCCTGTCTCAGCCTCCCAAGTACTGGGATTACAGGCATGCGCCACCACGCCTGGCTTAGATATATACATTTATATATAAATGTAAATCAACAACCAATTGCAAAAACACAGATATGCCTATAAATACATCTCATTCTTCAAAGCAGTGAAATCATACTTCAAGCAGGACTCACAGTCATATAGGGCTTATTACTCTTGCTCAATAGATGAGAAGATGAAGATCGAAAAATACTATGTGTTGCTTTGTATTTCATGTGTTTTACAGTCATGAATTTACTGTTTAAAAACATGTACACCAAGTATTTCAATTACCTTTCTCATCTTGTATGTGTAATATAAAAATGTACAGTTTGTGTGTATAATATAAAAATGTACAGTTTGGGTGCTTAACAATATTCCTTTTTTTCTTAATAAAGGACATTTATTTGAAATTTTTTAAAAATGTGCCAGGTCTAAAACTCAGCTCCAGTCCCAATCTGGCATTGTTTTTCTATTTTATCAAGCTATATAAAATTGATATGAATGTACCGTTCACCATACACAAACTGAATATTAAATATAAGTACAGTTCTTACCAGGAAGTCCATCTATCTCAAACTTTGCATTTGTATTTTTTTAATATTAATGAAAACTTTGTAATTGTGAAATAATCTTGGGAAGAGGAAATAATTTAAATAGCCCTGGGGCCTCTTGGGAAGGGGGAGGCATTGGAGAGTTTAGATAATGGCTTCTTTTCCTGTGGAAACATTTCTCTTTGCCAGTCAGACACATTTAAAACCAATCCATTGATCCATTTGTAAAACAACAACAAAACAGCCATTGCAGAAGGTGAATACTGAGCCTTGTGAGACCTTCACCTATCATGGTTTAGAGAGAAGGTATCTTAGACCAGATTTATGGGGTAATGTTTTTATTTGCTTTTCTCCCTTTTTCCACCTAATTTCATTATCTCCCTTCCTCTTCCTCAATCCTGAGCCCCCATAACAATTTTAAATCAACAATAATGAGTTGCTTCAAGTGAATTGGCCATTGAGGAAAGAGGTTTTTGACTAATTGTGTGTTTAGTAGGTTCAGGCTTTTTTTTTAAAGACACCCACTTCCAGAAGCTACATTCCCCCACCCCTCTGACTGCCTCTGAGAATCACTGCACAGGCTACACCGTGTTGCAGAAACTCGGGGATCCCTGACTTTGCCTTTAGAGAACTTGGATTGCTAATTGAGCAATACACTAGCAATACACTGGCTCCTGCTTGCCTTCCATCACTAGTAAATGGGGACAGTCACTTTGTAAGATCATAATAAACATAAGAATGTGTAAAATGCCTGACATGTGTTCAATTCTCCATAAACGGCAGCCATTATTAGGAATACTCTTATTATCAGTATCATGTTAATTATCCACGTTGGATTGCTCAGAGCAGAGAAGTAGTGATTCCATGAAAAGCAAGACTGGGCTGGACCTAGTATTGCTGCCACTGGTATGAAAGCTTACATCACATGAAAGGCTTTACTTCTGCCCTTTTTTTCCCCTGATAATCTTAAGACACATATTTTCTATCCACTGTTGTTTTAAAGGTCATCTTGAATTGATTCAGCCCCATATCATTTAAGCATATCTGCTCTGTTAACCTATAAAATCATGATGGTTGGTATTTGACAGGGCACTTGTTTCAATAATTTTACATTCAATGCAAGAAAATATAAATTCTTAGAGTAAAAATAATTTTAGTAACTAGAGAATTTAATAGCAGTTCTATTTTAATTCTCCCTGTTATTCAGCATTAATTTCCCATAAATGTATCCAGATGTGTATGTGGTACATAGAACCTATGAATAAAATGCTGTCAACTATTTGATAAATTGTTTTCTGAAATTTTCTACCTCTGGATTTTGTTTTATCTATTCTAAAAGGATCAACCCTATGCTTACAGTAAAAATCTTTTAAATCAATGTATTAGAATATCTAGAGTAAAAGTTGTTTTGGAGCAACAGATGCTCTAAGAACCAACATGAATTCTGCTTGTTTATTTTCAGCAGGTAATTGAGTTGTTTTTCTGGCCAGGAATAAATGGAAGGACAGAAAAATTACACGAGCCTTATGTGTTATTTAGTGGATTTTCTTCTTTGGTCTGATCTCTCTCTTTTTGGCTTGTGTTCGTAGGCTCAGCTATGTGAATCATGCAGAGGATCTGGCCTCCAAGCTCCTACAGTGTTCCCCAAAGAACAGACTCTCAGCACAGGCTGCCTTGAGCCATGAGTATTTTAGTGACCTGCCTCCACGGCTATGGGAGCTGACTGATAGTACGTATGCCACACCTGCCATCTCCCATCAAAGTGCTTCACTGTATATACATAACATGCATGTATAGAGACTCACTTGTTTATGTGTGCACAGACATAAGATTGTGTGTGTGTGTGTGTGTGTGTGTGTGTGTGTGTGTGTGTAGAAAGAGAGCATGGCTGAGTGCACCAGAGTGGAGGGCGGGGGTGGAGGGGTCATATGTGTATATATTTAGTGGAATCCTCCTGCCATTCAATTGCTAGCTTACCAGACACAGGAAGAAAATGGATTCCTTTCTTTTTGCTATCTCTGCTCTGCAGTCTGCAGCTGCACATCTTTGTATTTGATTATGTGTGTGTCCAAAAAATGATCTGAGCAGTCATAAAGGAAAAGGAAAATATGATTTACATATTTAGTGCTTTATGCATACAGTACTATTTTCACTGGCTGCAGTACACAGAGGAGAAATGATTCATTTCTGTTTAATTCTCAGAGACCATCTTGGTTGTAACAATAACCTTAAAAAGGGCTGCTATGCAGTGAGCTGAGAAACAGAGTTGGCAATTGGCTAAAGCACTGAATTGACATGTAAAAACTGAAGACATGTAATTCATTTTAACTACACATGCCCTTGGTATTTGTACAGACAGCTCTTCTCTGGATCCTTTAAAACAAAACACATTCCTGGGTGGGTTTTTGTTTTGTTTTTACAAAAGTGTTCATATTTACACAGGCTTTTTCAATTACATTTAAAATATTTGGGGGAGGATTTATGGCTGGGAGGATCTCAGCTTTCTTCCCAAGTGTGAAACAGAATTCTTGTGAAATTTTGCAAAACACTATTACAGAGGAATATTTTTGTTTGGTGATGATGCACCCTTTCTAAATGTCCATTAGAGATATTTCTTCTCATGCCCTCCTGATTGCCTTAAAAATAACATGCTACATATGTGCATATGTATTTATAATGTTTATTAATCTTTGTGTATACAACATTTATAAGTAGAGACAAAGTTATTTCCTTTGTCTCGTGGATTTTATTTTATTTGTACTGGGATTAAACCCAGGGGCATTCTACCTCTGAGCTACACCCCCCAGCCCTATTTTATTTCTTATTTTGATACAGGGTCTCACTAAGTTGCTGAGGGTCTCACTAAGTTACTGAGGCTGGCTGCGAACCTGCAATACTCCTGTCTCAGCTTCCCAAGTACTGAGATTACAGGTGTGTGCCACCACACCACCCGGCTTGTCTCTTGGATTTTAGACTTGTTCCCCCATTGCAGTATTGGATTCTCCTTAACAGCAATAACCCTTTATTTTGGAACTAAATTCCAACTAGCTCCTCCTGAGTATGCCCATCCTGATCTTTTTGATATCCCACACTTATTTCCAACTACTTTTTTTTACCCTAAAGTGACTGTAGATATATTAATCTACTACTTTCCTAGATGTAGCAAATCTTCATTAGCATTTCATACATTCCCTGTCCATATTTACTCTATAGTCTGCCCTACTTCCTTTCTAAAAGTTTGCCCACTGACCCTTATAACAATGATCCCCAATTTTTTTAAAAAAAGTTAAAGATGGAATCCCTATGGGAAAAATAATGGATTGGTGACACATCTTCCTATACTGAAAAAAAAAATGATGCAGATAGGCTAATTCATTTATGGCCATCATGCTCTAACGCATGGTTTGTTTCCCCCTCGTGTAGCTTGATTTCCCTCCTCCTTGGTGACATCTCAATCCCACCTGACTTGATGATTGACTTTAAGCCAGGATTTTGATGGTCTATGAATTCCGAATTCTGTAGTAGTACTTTTCTGTTAATATGGACTTATTACCCACTTGCCACTTAGTTTATCAGCCAGTGGTTAAATCCAGTTCTATCAGTGTGGGTAAATGCCTACACATTATCACTCGGCAGCAGACTGCCAACGGAGACAGCCTCGTCCCCATCATTAACAAGCACAATGTATGCAGAACACCAGAGGGGAATTAAAACCACAAAAAATACCTCAGGGTGGTATTTTTAATATGAGAATTTAATTTGTAATTTCACAGATTAAGAATTTTGGCTGCATTAATCCCTTTATCAGCTCACAGCAGGCTATTTGCAGAAGCATAACCATAAGGCGATATTCATTGGCAGAAACACGTCTTTGCATAACGTTAAACATCAGGAGCAGTGAAACCTTTTGAAGGGGGGAGAATAAAGATGAAAAATCATTATATGTTTAAGGCAAGATTCCGCTAAATGCCTCCGGTAACAATTTTGAGTTACAGAAATGCTATTTCTGTGTCTAGAAGATAATCATTATGAAGCATAAATCCAGTCGCAAGAAAGGACAATCCCAGTATTAAACACTACAGTCATTTCCATTTAGAACAACGTGGCTGTACTTGTAAACATGTTTACAAAACAAAGAATTCCCCGACTTTGGAGACTTTGGGAAATTATTCCTTTAAGTGAAATGACTGATTTTGGTGACTCTGTTGTTTGGGTTAATATTTTGCAGACTACATTTAGAAACTCTAAAAATTCTTAAAATTAAATGTTATGTTAGTGTAGCATCTTATAAAATTTTACCATCCGGCAGTAGCAGTGGTGCATTGCTCTGAAGGGCTTCCATTTCAAGGAGATTGGAAGGAGGTCCACCTGGGAAGAAGTGTTACAGAACCCATGAATGGATTGTCTTAGCATCCAAGTCATGGTTCATACTCACCGGTTCCAGGAACCTCGCGGTCTTTCATCTGCTCAGACTGCTGTGACAAAATACCATGGAGTGGGTGGCTCCAACAAGAGACGTTTGTTACTCACAGTTCCAGGGAACAGGAAGTCCAAGAGAAAGGTGCCCGCAGACTGGTTCCTGGTGAGGGCTGGCAGAAGACCTTCTTGCTGTGCCCTTATGGGGCAGAGAACATTTCTCTCTTCCTCTTCTTATAAAGCTACTAATTCCATCATGAGAGCCCCATCCTCTTGACCTCATCAAACTAACCACTTCCCAAAGCCCCCCGAAACACCAACACACTGTGGTTAGGGCATCAACTTATGAACGGGGGGTGCAGTTCAGTCCATAGCACTCTCCTTTCCTAGCATGGCTCTTAGTGCTTTTAAAGGAATGCTACAAAATGAAAACATGCATGCAGACCGAGAGTGAAACCTAGTTAAAAGGAAAAGACTGGAAACAAATAATTGAACAGTGGGCTCCAGCCTTCTTGTTGTGCTTTACCTATCAGACCCTGTGAGGAGACACACGAGCATCAGTTTAGTGGACCCTGGGTAACAGGGTGCTGGAGCTATTCCATGAACTGCTGTAAAAATGAGGTGGTGTGCTTACACTGGACTCTTACTTGCTTTGGAAGAGAACATAACAATATAATATCTTTCACATTTTATTATTCCTTAAAACCTTATCCTATTACTGATTTGAATGAAACTCTTCAAGTATTCCCATCAATTTAGCTAGTAGCTACTGACCCCAGCAGCCACCAGAGGCCCACACAAAAGAGTACCCACTTCAATGGCACAACTACAGTGTGAAAGCTTAAGAGTTTCAGTACTTATAGGTACACAGCATCCCTGGAAGACACACACACACACACACACACCAAGGAACCAAGGAGCTCAGGAAAGAGGAGAGAGGGACCCTTGGCCAACACCTTCATGTGGTCCAGGGCTTCATTCAAACAGATTTCCGTTGGGCAGTTTTAATGGGCTTAAAGCAAGCAGGCAAGAGTTTCCCAGGTCATGCTGAGACTGGGGGGTGGTCACTGCATAGATGCTCATGGACGGAGTGAGAGTCAGTGGGGCCAGTCAGGCAGGCTGCCTCCAGCTGTCCCATAGGGAAGTGGTCACCAGGGAGCAGCTGTACACCACAGATATCTGGATGGACCAGATTGAGGAACTGGAGTGGGGAAGTATAGAGCTGGAAACCGTGTCCAGGGTGGCTGAGTCCTGCCTTTGGTATGAGGAAACCCAACCTGTATTCAAAATGGATGCTGAAGCACATTAAACTACAGGCATTCATTACAGTTACATAATACCAAAATTCAGAAGTCATATATTAGTGTGTCACCAAGGCAGGGATTATAAATGCATCAAGCAAGAATCATGATGCAGTTACCTAGGGACCTGGCAGTGAAAGCTGGCTAATTCTGGTGGCACCCTGTCCTTCTTTTCTCCCTCTGTCCTAAAACCCCAACAGCCTTGCCCCACTTCTTTGCAAAGATTTAATTGCAGGGAAGTAAATGGAGGACTGATTTAGAAGAAATTCATTACTTTTCCCAAATACACCACAGGGCATTCTCCTGTGTATACTATCAAGTTACATAAATAATTGAGGCTGAACTACCCTTGTCAAAGTAAATGAACAAAATACACTTCATAGCACAGAGTCCTTGATTTTATTACATTCATTTGCTAATTCGCAAAACTCAAACCCAGTGAAAGAAGGCCAACAAATTGGCACAGTGTGAAGAGCACTGAGCTGGGATCCGACCACTTGGCTGCCAGCTTCAGCTCCACTGTTCCTAGTGGGGCAGCTCCGGAAAAGTGCCTCAGTCCCTCTGGACTTCCGGTTTCTCATTTAAAGATGGACACAGTGGTCCTTGAGGACCTTTCCAGATCTGATGTCGGTAGGTTTTCCTACATAGTCCTGTATCTTATCCTAAGAAAACATGATGCCATGACCGGGCGTGGTGGCGCACGCTTGTAATCCCAGTACTTTGGAAGGCGGAGACTGGAGGACCCGGGTTCGCGGCCAGCCTCAGCTCTCTCTCTCTCTCTCTCTACCTAGTGAGGCCCTCCGCAACTTCGTGAGACCCGGTTTCAAAATAAAAAGTATAAAAAAATAGGGCCAGGGGTGTGGCGCAGAGGTAGAATGCCCCTGGGTTCAATCCCTGGTACCGCAAAAAAAAAAAAAAAGAAAACATGATGCCATTATGTAGATTCATGCCATCTTTTAAAAATAAGCACACCCAGTTTAAATATACCTGCTGCCTCCCATTCCTAGACTTCCATTCTGTCCTGAGTCCTTTCCAACCAGGCTTTTGTGCCCATAGCTGTTTTCAAAGTCTCTGTCTGTTGGTCTTTTCCCAGCCTTCATCGTGATCAGCAGCAGAATTTAACACAATTGACTGCCACTTCCTCTTACTAAGGACAGGATTCTCTCATGGTTTCCTTTTGCCTCCCTAAACTCTCCTTTTCAGACTCCTTTGCTGATTTCTAGTCTGCCAGACCTCTCGCTGTTGGAGTGTCCAGAGACGTAATCCTCAGATCTTTCTATCTGCGTGCACTCCCTGGAGCAGGGTGATCTCATCCAGTCTCAAGATTCACATATCATCTTCCATACTGACAGCTTCCAAAGTTCTATCTCCAGCCCTTTCTCCTGACTCCGAACTTACATATCCAACTGATCACTCAGTGTCCCACTCGGCCTTCTAATGGACATCTCAAACTTAGCATTCCTCAAACTGAACTCCAGTTCTCTTCCCCCGAACTTGCTCCTTCTTCAGTCTTACCCTTGCAAATAAATGGCACTCCCCAGCTGATGGAAGTGATCCTCTTTGTCACACTCCATATGCAGTTCTTCACTGGACCTGTCAACGCCACCTGCAGAACATACCCAGGATCACACAGTCCTCACTTCACCCCGCCCCGAGTCACGCACCGTCTTCGCTGGCCTGTCTTCACAGCAACCTCCTACCTGGTTGCCCACTTCTCTTCTTGCCTCTTCTTTTGATATTTTATACCTGATCTCCCTCTAGATATAGGCAGGGCTTGGGTCCCTGCTCAGATGTTTGTTACCAGGGAAGTCTTCATGGACCTCCTTCTACTCCAGAACTTCCAATTTCTCCTTCCCTGTTTTATTTTCCTTCATAACAGTTGCCACTATTTATTATACTGTATTTGCTTGGTTGGTTCCTGCCTGTCTCCCCCAGCCAGAATCTACATGAATAAGGATTTCTTTTCATTCCAGTTTGTTTGCTGCAGGATTCTGCAATTCCTAGAACAATGTGGTACTTAATATTTCTCCTATCAAGAAATAAAAGAGTGGCACAAACAAAGGACAACATATGTGTTTCCAAATCCAAATGAATCATTTTAGATCAGAGAAATGTGAGAGGTCATGTGAACTGCGGTTCGGAGGGGAAGGCAGACTCCCCCCTCATGTGTGTGTGAGAGTGTGTATAAACCTGTTTGTGGCCATGACCACTTGACATTGCAAATATCAGCACGCACCACGATATTGGATGTGGTGGACATCCAGCATTCCACCTCAATCTTCGCTCCTTTAAATAGAAAAGATTATAAACACATCTATAAATATATAAATGAAAACTTTTCATTCTGTCCTCAGTGTCTTCTATTTTTACCGTCTCAAATGTGAGATTGCAACCAGAAGCTGGAGAGAGCATGCGGGCCTTTGGGAAAAACAGTAGTTATGGCAAAAGTCTATCAAACAGCAAGCACTGACGAGCACAGCGTTCTCAAGAGAGCACAGGTAAGGCGACCTACTTTACTGGGAAAGTCATTCTTAATAGGTGTTGAATAGGTCTTTTGAATAAGATATTCCAGACTTATTTTTTCCCTGAAACTATCTTACGAGTCTCTTGGGTTTACTATGGCATTTATCAAACATTCTACTGACGTACCGTGCAGTCAGTCATTTCCATATTTTTAGGCACCTTTGTTTTTTGGTTTTTGGTTTTGTTTTGGTTGGTTGGTTGGTTGGTTGGTCAGTTGGTTGTTGGTTTTTGTTCTGGTACTAGGGATTAAACCCAGGTGCATTTGGCCTTCAAGCTACACCCTCAGCCCTTTTTATTTTGAAACAGGGTCTCACTTAAGTTCCTGAGGCTGACCTTGAACCCATGATCCTCCTGTCTCAGCCTCCCATTTACTGGGATTACAGACATGTGTCACCACACCTGGTTAGGCACCTATTAGATTCTAGCCAAAATTATATTTTATCTTGCACTTTAGTTTTGTAGTCATAAATAAACCATTTGAGTCATAAGCATATCATCTTAACTGCTCTTACATTCTTCATTAAGGTTATAAAATGGTTTACATGGGTTGTTTCTAAGCCACAGACCAATTTTTTGTTTAATTAATTACTCTTATTTTAATTTGGAATATCTTACCAAAAAAAAGTCTAGATAGGTTTCTAGCTTTCCTTGAAAAAAAATGAGCAACTCTGACAATACTGCACTTCCATTCCTACCAGAAGTTCTGGCGTGTCACTGAATCACGGCCGCCTCATTGGAGAGGACATAAGCCCCCCTGCTTAGCTCAGCTGCCATCTGGGCCTCTTCACCGTTTCTGATTCCTGTCTGGCCCCTGGCACAGACCTTATCATGATGAAGCTTCTCTTCTTCACTCTTTCAATCTTCGACCTCTACTATTTTGCAGATAGGAAGCATAATCTGAACATGGTGAAGTCTAGACATGTCACCCTGCCCCAGTCATCACATGTGCCACATGGTGACAGCATGAGATGACAGCTTCTGAAAAGGCCGTGTCTTTCTTGATTGCCAGATGAAAGTGTCTGTTGTTCTTTTTTAATTCCATGTCTATATTTTTTTCCTTTCAATGTAACATAATACTCTGAAGCAAATAGAGAAGGAACTTGCCTTTGTGGGCAAGGCTTTTTATACTGGTTCATATAGAGAAATGCGTGCTTGTCCCTTGCTCCTGCACACGTTCAGTAATTGCTAAAGTGAGCGGAAGGGTGTACACAGTACTGCAGAAGGTGCTCTTCCTGCCTGTTCTAGTTTGAAATACGTTAAGAGGCTAAATTGACAGCATGGCAAATATAGCAAATTAAACTGTGCAGGTTTGTCTTGTGGGTGATCTTCCAGTATCTTAAGCTATTTCAAGATTTTATGTACCCTGAGCATGGGGCGGGGGTGTCAATTTTCACCTATCAGGGGTATTTGATTTGGAGAAAAATGATCTCCAGATAAAATATGATGTGTAAATGCCAGTCAAAAAAATGTGACTATGTAAACTTGCCACTCCATAGGTAAGAGTCAGATTCTTCCTTCTTCAGGTTATTTCTCCCAGTTGGATAAAAAGTTACCTAGAAGCAGAAGGTCACTCATCTGTGCTCCCATTCTGAATATTAACTGACCAAAGACTGGGGCTGACTTTTTGACCAGTTTCCTCCTGTTCTGGAAATGGTTTTGATTCATGTGAGCTATGGCATATAGCATGTGTGTGTGTGTGTGTGTGTGTGTGTGTGTGTGTTACTGGGGATTGAACCCAGGTACATTCTACCTCCAAGCTAGAAACCAGCCCTTTTTATTTTTTTGTTTTGAAACAAAGTCTCTCTCATTGGTTGCTGAGAGTCTCACTCACTAAGTTGCCGAGGCTGTCCTCAAACCTGCAATCCTCCTGTCTCAGTCTCCCAAGTATTGGGATTACAGGCATGTACTACCACACCCAGTTTGGCATATGCTTTTAAAAAAATATTTAACCTGCTTATCATAATGAGGACCTCTGGCTTTATAAATCCCTTGGCCAATTCAGTAGAACAAAACAAAAAGTGGACTTGATCTGTGCTGCTGCTGCTGCTGCTACACACACACACACATACACACACACGCACATAGACACACACACACACACACACACACACACACACACACATCTGAATTTCACTCACAGGGCCCTGTGCTTTTTTTGTTGGCTCTTTTGAGAGCTCCTGACCTGAGCCTAGCTAGTCAAAGCTACTGGGATGTGTTTCAGGGCAGCTCATGCTTGTAAAATCAAATTGAGCTGACCATACAGAGCATTGCCCAGAAATTCTAAAAATTTGCTAATTTTTGAAGAGAGACTTTTAAAAGATGCTCAGAACTGCAGTCATTGGAGTTTTAAAGCCTTTACAAAAATGCATTTTCTTGGCAGTGTGCTTTTAAAACTAGATCTAAGGTTCTATCTGCACAGTGGAAGCTTTTTCTCTAGAATTATTTTATAAATAACAATATAAGTATTTTCTCCCTGAGTTTTGTCTTTCTCACGTCAACTTATAAAGCTTTAATATTATTGTTGTTCCAAATCCAAATACCCCAGCTTGATTTAATAATATGTGAAGGAAGTATCTCAATTTTTCTCCTCGCAGAAAAGCTATAGGAAAAGTAGATTCTAATAGTCTCTGTCAGTCAGCAGAAAAGGAAATCATTTTAATTTCTCATCTTTGTGTGCTTTAAAATTTTAATCAAATGGGACCATGAGAGATCAAATACTACAGCCTACTTATTGACCTCATGCATCATATGGAATGGCCTTCTTCTGACCAATAGCCTAATATCAAATTATAGACATCATAAAGCAAAAAAAAAAACTACTCAAATAAGGTATCCTTAGAGAAAAAAATATAGCAATTCCCTAGACTTCAATTTCCTTATTGTTGTTTTATTCATTAACTGTCTAGAGCAGACTGTGGCATCTTAAATTTCCCTCGAATGTCCCAGCTCTTTGTAAAACCCAGAGAGGCTGGGAAGGAGAAGGAGGGGGAAGAAATTGGGGGCTCAACAAAGCTGGATGCAGACTAGCATTTTAACCACCTGTCTCTGGGGAGTTGCAGGGAGGTAAATGTGGAAAGAGCATTGTATCACTCTGTCTTTGAAATGATGGGGGCCTGAGCGGACAGGAATGTTTCAAGTCCTAATTTTTCTCCCATACCTCAATGCCACATTCTTCCTTTCCTTGCATACTGAGGTCACCTCAATTATTTAGTTAATAATGCTGAATTTGCATAAATTGGCCTTACTGGGAAACTAATGACATGCATTTTTCTTTGCAACAGAAAGCAATTTTGGCTTTACAGTCTTTTAACAAAATTAAATGAAAAGAAAACCACAAACACCTAAGTTAAAAACGGGATGAATGCCACTGTTGATCAAAATACTGTTCCCTACATTCTGTTACCTTTCAAAGATATTAGTGGACTAAAAAACCCATAGCTTATTCCCACTTATTTTATCACCACTGAAGAGTAAGGCCCTTCTAAAGTCTAAGAAAGCCTTAAATGTGTGTGGAAATATTTTCCAAGGAAGAGACCAGAAGCTACATTGAATAGTGCATCCATTAGTATCGCTGATATTTGCATAGGGTAATACCAAACATACCTCTATATTGAGCTTAATTTTCCAGTCATTCTAGACAGATAGAGGAAGTGCATGGTCACTGTCTACTTCCCCTTTACTGAACACAAAGGATAAGAACGGCTGCTACTCTTTTAGACATCTGTTTTATAATTTTCCTGAAATAGTATATGATCATTATGGAACATCTCTTTTCAATGAATGAGTTGGTCTTCAGATGCCATTAAATTCATAGTAAGTTTACAAATATCAGTTTAGTTCAGGAAAGAACTTGTTTGGTTCAAGTGCAAGAAGTTAACTGTATGCATACATTGGTGAGGGTACCCCCTCCTTACCTTTTAGCATGTTATCTTGGCTAGTCCACATTATTTAAGAGTTATGTGACAATGGAAAAATGGTTAGACTCTCTCTGCTTGATTCAGTCATTAAGCAATAATTTCCTAAAGGTAGTCTGTCAAGCAATGTGATTAGAATGCATTAATTCTTCAAGAAATTTTAATTAAATAAGGTAGAGTTTTTTTAAGAACAAGACAGCGCTCAGTGCAGTACCCTCTGAACATACAAGGAACAGGGGTCTCACACTCTGGGGCACCAGACCCCTGTGAAGTTCCTCAAATCCAGTTCCCGGGGCCCATGAATCTTCATTTGAAAGAACTCCAGGGGATATTGATGTGGGAAGCCTTTGAATCTCAGATAATGAAATCTGTAGTAGATATGTAGGAATTTTGTATTTATGAAATAAAATAATCAACTTATTTGGGTCAGGACAGGATAATGACAAACTAGACAAATAATCACTGCTCCATCACATAAAGTAAAGCAATTCCTTTGTTACTTCCTTCCCTCCTCACTCCCTTCCTTTCCTGTGTCCCTCCTTTCCTTCCTTTCCTCATTTCTCCCTCCCTCCTTTCCTTCCTTCTTTCCTTTTCTTAAAGAAAGAATACTGTTGTGCTGTCCAACATGGTAACCACTAGCAATGTGTGCCTATTTAAATTTTAATTAACTTAAGTGAAAATTTCCTTTCCTCAGTAGCAGTACCACATTTCAAGTGCCCGGAGCTACATGTTAATAGTAGCTACTCTATTAGAGCAGGTATTGAGTATTTCCCGCATCACGGAATGTTCTTCTGGACAGTGCTGATGGAGAGAATTTCTCCCACCCACCTACCCACCCACCTTTGAAAAGAGAAATCAGAAAAAGTAAACTGAATCCGCTAAGTAAAATGTGTTTTAGTTCTAGATCATCATCGCTTAAGAGGAGCCCAGTTGTGTGTGAGGAGAAACATTCAAGTGAGGAAAGAGGCAGGTGCCAAAGTGAGAGGGTTAGAGACCGATGACTGAGAACAAGAGAGAGCTGTGGAAACACGTGGGCCCAGTGCCTGCGGGGACAGGAAAGGCCAAGAGAGTTGGCACAGGATCCTTCAGGAGAAAGCGACTGGCCAGGCTTCCTCAGTTAACAGTAGTGTCTGTGGGAGGGAGAACAGTTGACAGTCCAGGTAGCTGCTCAGGCAAGCGTCACGAAGCCGGGGATGTCCGTTGGAACCCTGCAGTAGCTGTCTGTTGCCCTCTCAACTCTGGCCACCTGCTCCTCTCCGCCGTGCCATGACATCATGACGGCTCTTCTCCAGTTTTCACATAACTCGCACTGCTTTCATCTGCCCTTCACTTTGTGGCTCCTGCCAACTTGCTTCTGCTTACTCGTGGACGCTGCTTGTTGTTATTTCTCTTTGTCCCTCAGCTTCTGGGGCGGTCTGCTGCTGAGCTCTTTCTCCCTCAGACTCAAGCTTCCTGAGAGGGCAGCCCTGAATGGTGTGGGCATCATCATGAATCAGAGAGTGAGGCTGTGTGCCAGCCACCCCCACAGTAGCTGCTGGCCGATGATAGGCTGCCCCTCGGTCAGGCCCTGAGCCCTCACCCAGTCCACTGAGCCATGAGCTAGGTGGCCAGCCTGTTCTTAAGGACCGACCCCTCAGAAGAGGCGCCGGGCTTGGCCATCCCAGAAGCTTCTAGGGAGCAAGCAGTGTCGCTGGAAGGCACCTTGCCTGTCCTGTGTACTGTGAGGTAAAAATCAGCAGAGTACAGAGGGAAACCCCAGCTTTAATGGGTGACAACATCTTCATTGTGTGATATTTCAGATCTTCACTGTGATATTTTTGGCGATTGGCTAAAGGTTTAAGTCATGTTGCATTTTCTCAACTACAGATACAAAAGAAGATAATGCCCATTAGAACTTATCACCATATAAAATCTTCAAGTGTTAAATTTAGACTTCTTTCAGTTGCAAGATGATTTCTGTGTTTGTTTTTCCTGCCAGAGCTATTATTTTCTGCATGATCCTACAAATTTTTCCCTATCAACTACACTTTAGTTATCTCTATTGCTTCATGTAGTTGACAACAGTTGTAGAAATAATAAAGAGGGAAACAAACCCTACTGCTCCTCATAGGATTTATCTGAAAGGATCCCTGGTTGATGTCATTACCCCCACATTACTGAAGATTCAAAATAAAATATATCTTATTTGAGAAATTGACAGTGCTTTAAACCACAAATGCATGATGCATATTATAAACACTGGTTTGAAAGAGGCCAGAATATTGTTTAGTTTCCCACCCATGTCCACCTCCCTTTACCTTAGCTTCCCCTCTATACTGGGGAGTCTACTATTTCCTTCAAATTCTAATGCAAAACAGTAGGGTGCAGAAGTTTGTCTCTTCTGTCCCCATTCTCCCTTCTCTGCTCCCGAACCCTTTCCTTTCTTCAGCTCACCTCTGATCTGTACCTCTCTGCACCATAACTGAGGATCAGGGAGTTGAGTGGCTCAGCAAAGCACTCTCAGGCCCTGACCACCTAATCCACCTGAAGATGTACCAGGACTGTCACGAAGAAGAATGGAGATAAGGCGATATCATGCTTCATCAAGAGTGCATTTATAAAGTACTCAAATTTTTCTATATTGACATAATCTCAGGTCTATAAGAAGGTTGCGAGAATAGCACAAAGAATTCCTGATGGTACTCACTCACTTTCCCAAGATGTGCACATTTTACTACATTTGGTACATTTTCCATGGTCCTTCTCTCCCTTTCTCCCCACCTCTGCCACACACACACACACACACACACACACACACACACACACACACACACACAGAGTTTTCCTGAACCATGTGGATTATTCACATGGTGCTCCTTTACCTTTAAATATTTCATTGTGTTTTTCTTTAAAAAAATTCAGAGTGAAAATTTTTAAATTAAGACTAACAATACTTTATTTGCCCTTGTTTTCCTTTTCCATCCTCTGAGTGAAGGTTTTAAAAAGAAAAAAAAAGTTAAAAGAGAGGAAACTGGTTTGGTGCTTCACAAATTGGTTCATCAGCTCCTGGATCCTCAAAAACTAACAATATTTTGTGATTCAGCATTTCCAGATTAGATGAGCTTTCAGTTGGGGGGGCAGGGAAAATAGCATTGGAGCTTGTATCTTCTGGTTTTTTAAAACCCAAATTAATTTCTTAGGGACTATTTAGTCAATAGCATAATGTGAGTGAAGATTTCTTATAAATCGTGGGCACAGGATGTGATGTGGCTGGTAACCAAGATATCCATTCCAGTGCTCAGCCCAACTATTACAAGTTTGCATTCACCTATTGCATGTAGTTATAATCAACTCAGATGCTCTATTTTTCCTTTTCATTTAATGTTGATTCTTAAGAATTTGGGATACAGAGGGAATCATCTATGCCCTAAGTGCACTGTATTGTATTATTAATACCAGGGTAGCAGCTGAGTCCCAGTAGACAGTCTTTGTGGTCTGCTGGTACTCTAAGAAGTGTCTGAGCATAAAAGGAGGCTGTTTGAGTTGAAGTGGGCTGATGGTCTGGGATGACATTTGAATGCACAGAGGACAATGTCTAAATGACAATGTGGAGAAGGGAAGGCAAAAAGAAGCTCGAAACTATTCCCATTGTCCCACGGATGCTCATCGCTCCTCCTGAGATAGTCCTCACATGGGAGCTTTGTCTGGGTGGAAATGGGGAGTGGGATCAGGGAAGGCTAGACATTTGGGGCCCCAGGGACAAAAGCCAGGGTTTCAGTTCCTCAGATACATTAAAATTCTTGACAGATAGCAGATGTAATGCTATAACCAGAATGTATTTCAGTAAACAAAGTTAAACATTTTAGTTAAATTATTACAAGTATAATTAACAAAATGTTTGCAATACTCTGAGATGCTTCTATGAAGAAAGCCTTTAAGAACATCAAATTCGTTGTGCAAATGAATAATTTACTCAGTCTCTTGGAATTTGGGATAGCTGTTTCTATCAACCTACACACACACACACACACACACACACACACACACACGCACACAGTATGTTATGCAGTCAAAAAGAGTAATTTTTACAGTGCTAGAGTTGTTAAGATAATACTATAGGTTAGTCAAAGGATTACTTTTCTAGCTAAGGAAATAATATACAAGGTCAAGGACAAAAACAATACAAAACTTGGAGAAACTGATGAAAATGTATGTCATATTGAATATCACCATGTATTGGTCCAGCATGGAATCAAATACTATACTGTAAATTTCCATACTTGGGTAATTTTTCCCTGTCAGTTATCATTTTTAATATACTTTGTATTATATATAGTATCCTTGGATTTTTTAATTGCTCTGGATTATCATTTTCAATGCAATTAATAAAATGCCCTCAATTACATATAATAATTACTGTAAGTGGGGCTATTGGCCTAATTACTATAAATGGGGAAAGATGTGTGATTATCATGTGCAATTAAATCATGTACAGTATTTATTTTACATTATGACATACAATGGTGTAATGATAATGCATAATTATGTTGTGTCATCCCTTGGTCAACAAATCTACTCCATATTAAGATACCTAGAGTTGCAATCCATTGCCAAATTAACCATCTACCAAATCTTCTTTCCTAACATAATTGGGTTATTCTGTGATCTGGGGACTCACTAAGTTTAAATGTAATTAAATACACGGATTCTGCATAGGCAGAGCAAATCTGGAAGGAAAAAAATTATTTTACCTACGTTCATTAAGAATGCCCAGATTATCCTATTCTGTTGATGTCAAGAATTTAATCCTCCCTGAGCCCAACACTAACCTCCACTGTACCTGTTTGCTTTTATGTGAATGTGTAAAAGTCAACACCCCTAACCAGTGGTAACATTCAAAATATGCCTGAGATAAAAAGAGGACTTTTCTTCACGGTGACAAACATTATAATCATCCCTAGTTTACAAATGCACACTTAACGAGCTTATAGCACATAATTAATTCTGCAAAGGATACTGTTTGACAGAGTGGGATTATGAGAATTGCATATTGATAGTGGCAGGAGAAATAAATCTATTTTCCCTGCGTAAGGTGGGGGGTTCTTGTGTTCTTTAGAAACTGGCACATCTCAGAGGTGTTGCTCTTGAAATGATCTCGGGATGGAAGGAAATCAGTAATTACAGAGCCAGGCATTCAGTTGTGTCCTAATTTTCCCACCAGTTTTTCAGTGTTTCAGCTGCCTCAGAGACTTAAAGTATTCTCATTAGGTAGCTGCCGAGGCAGCGCTTCCCCGACTCTCTCGTTCTCTCACCAGCTTGTCCTTTTTTTTCCCCTTCCATTCCTGCCTTGGGAGTGACTGTGAAGATCATTTGCTGGAATGATTGGCAGGTTAGAGGATTCGATCAGATGAGTTCCTCTTAGTGCAGGTCAAAAAGGCTAGTTAGCAGGAGCTGTCGAAAAATGCCAGCAGCATTCGAAATGGGAAATGTCATGACTTCGAGGCAGGGGGTGCCACCTGGAACAGAAAGCCCTCAGCTCATTAGCAAGTTACAGGATGGGGGCTTAACTGGAGGGAGCGGGGAAGGGAAGATAATACCCAATGGGGAAAATGATTGTGAAGTGGAATTGATTTCATGTATAATTTGTTTATCACTAGAGGGGACAAATGCTGTCCTTCTGACATGAGCGGAGGAGTGTGGACTATGAATGAAGCAACTTAGCATAATCTCCAGGTTGGGCTTTGGATTTAAAGAATGCAAACTTCTTTATTCTCAACTGTGGAAATGATCAGGTCATGTTACGTTAATTAAAGCTGACATACTCTCAAATGTTTTATCTGGGCAATTGTGGCAATTCGACAGAAATGGATAGAGATGGGCAACTTTAGAAAATAAGAGGGATGTTTTTTTTCCCCTCTGCTGGTGTGGAAGACTAGCTCAGTTGCATACTGAATAACAGGGCTGGTGTTTATATTCAGGGGTTAGCTTGGCTGCACACATCAAACCAGGGTTCCTGATTCACATGCAATCTCACTGATAGGGGAGACCATATTCCTTCTGGGAGATGTAGAGCTAATCCACGTTAAAATATATGTGTATTTTTTAGAATACGACTGTATCATATTTGGTACAAGGTTAAAAATTTAGTCTCCAGTTTTTTAAAGGGGAAGCTCTCCAATTTCTTACTGCCTAGGTATCGGTTCATCTAGAATTTTATTTCTCCCATAAAGTCAACAATTGACATTAGCCTTATTTACAAACAACACTAAAGTGTGAAAGTGCCCTTATAAAGAAAATTAATCTGCAACTTGTAAAAAGAGAACATAGTGACAAGACAGAAAATAATATTCCCTAACATGTACTCACACCAAGCTCCAAACTTAAAGCTTCCAGTCTTGTCAAAATCTATTAAATGGGCCTGAGTGGAAATCCTTTTCTTACATAAATTCCATGAGAAAATGTATTTACTTTTGATAAGAAACTTTTACAATATCATTTGTCTTTTGCTGGGAGATCTTCATCTTGTTATTTTTAAGTCACAGACACCATGGCTGTAAGTCTTCCTGGCTGAACACTAAAGATGTTTACTTAGTGTCTAGATTCTGGTTAAAACGTATATTTTCAAAATGTCTTTGGCTTGGGTTTCTCTTTCCTCTTAAATATTGAGACATTTTATGAGGCAATTATTAAGTAGCCGGGGCTTATTTTATCAAGCAGCCTCAGACTGCTGTCTAATGTGAATAAGAATCTTAAAACTTCCCAGTCAAAACACTGGTGCAAAATTCATTCTATTCTGTATTCAGCATAAAAAGCTTAGTATTAAGCTACTGTATATAGCTGTCAAGATATACTGCATTAGTTCTGTCAAATCTAAAAATTTAAACATCAGTATGAATCCATTCAAACCTTCATTTGGGAATTTTATTGTGTGGTCCAAAAGCTGGCCTTGATAAAAAAAAAATGCTCTTTGTAAAATACTATTTGAAGTGGTTCCACCTGGAGTCAACATTTTTCATTCTTCCACAGTAACTCAATTTGTTAATAATTGACAGATTTTTTTAAGAAAAACAAACTATTTTGACAGAAAACATGGTAAAATTTTCCTTTTTTTCTTTTTTTATACTGTTATTGGTGCATTATAGTCTTACATCATAATGTAGTTCATAGTGATAGTGACATACCTGCACACAGTACTATGGATGCTAGGGGTATAGCTCAGTAGTAGAGCACTTGATCTGGAATGCACAAGGCCCTGGGTTTGATCCCAACACCACACACACACACACACACACACACACACACACACACACACACACACAATTGGGTATGGTCTGCGAGTGGTTTCCAGGCTTTATCCCACCACCTCTCAAGGCCAGCCAGCTGGTGGTGGCTGGCAGTGTGGAGTGGGAGGTGGACAGTTTGCACATGCCTGGTCTCCTCGCCTACCCTTTTCTTCATTCCCTGTCCTCAACTCAGCCTTTCAAAGTTTGTGTTCACTAACTTCATAGACCTTCCACTATTTTGTATTCTTAATCCATATCCTCTCCATTAACTAAAGTAATCTCTGGTACATATTGACCTTCTTGTATTTATCATTCACTTTGTTGAGCCTTTCCACAACTCTGTATTGAGTGAAAGTCTCACCTGTTGCTTTGTGGAGTCTCCTCGGATGAAGTCCCTAGATTCCAAGGAAAAGGAATGGTGTCCTTATAATCATCCTTTATATCAGTAGATATCAAAGTGTGGCCCGTACACTCTGGATCCCAGAGGCAACATAGGGTCAAAACTCTTTTTTTAAAAGAATACTAAGAAATCAGGTATTGTGATGTCTCCAGCGTGGTTCTTACTGCTCAGAATTGCTTTGGCTATTCTGGGTCTCTTATTCTTCCATATGCATTTTAGGACTGGGTTTTCTAGCTCTGTGAAGAATGACATTGGTGTTTTGACAAGGATTGCTTTGAATCTCTAGATCATTTTGGTATTATGGTCATTTTGACAATATTTATTCTGCCTATCCATGAACATGAGAGGTCTTTCCATCTTCCAAAGTCTTCTTCAATTTCTTTCCTTAGTGTTCTGTAATTTTCATTGTAGAGGTCTTTTACCTTCTTGGTTAGATTTATTCCTAAGTTTTTTGTTTTTATTGGGGGGGGTGTTGTTTTTTTGTTTGTTTGTTTGTTTGTTTGTTTGTTTGTTTGAGGCTATTGTGAATAGAATTGTTTTCCGGACTTCTTTTTTAGTGGTTGGTATATAGAAAAAGCTATTGTTTTTTTATTTTGTATCTACTACTTTGCTGTAAGGGAATGGAGGAGTGGGTAACAGGGTGAGATGCTGAGGGAGATACATCAAGTGTGTGTGCATATGTGTTTGTATCACTTTGAATCTCGCTGTGATATATAATTACAATGAAGCAATGAAAACATATTAAAAAAAAGAATACTAAGAGCCGGTACCATGGTACATGCCTGTAATCCCCATACTTGGGAGCCTGAAACAAGAGGATCGCAGGTTCAAGGCATATGTGGAAACTTAGCAAGACTCTGTTTCAAAGTAACAACAAACAGAAAAGAGCTGGAGGTATAGCTCAGAGGTAGAACACCTTTGGGTTCAATCTCCAGTATTACCAAAAAAAGAAAAAAAGGAATACTTAAATGTTCTTTTCATTTTATTTTATTTTATTTTATTTTATTTTATTTTATTTTTACTGTGTTGATACTTGCACTAGTGGTGCAAAAGCAACAGTGGGTAAAACTGCTGGCTCCTAAGCATGAATCAAGGTAGTGTCACAAACTGTACTTCTGGGCACTGGATTCTTCACCAACACACAATTGCAATTTTTTTAAAAGCCAGTTTTACTTAACACTATTCTTGAGGAAGAGGTAAAAATTATTAATTTTATTGAATCTCTACCTTTGAGTAAAGGTCTTTTCATATTCTGTGTGACCAAATGGGATGTGTGCATAAATCATTTCCACTATGTGCCTAAATGCCACTCTTGTCTCATGAAAAGCTCCTTGTTTGAGTTGCAAGCTAACCTAGTTGCTTCTTCCCCAGAACATAGTTTTTATTTTAAAGAATGACTGACAAACTATGGTTATTCAAACTTGGGCATGTGTTTGACAGATATCTTCTCAGACATAAAAAAATGTGAGTTTGCTATTCTTGGAAAACATCCAACAATATTTGCTGCCAATGATAAAATTAGAACTTTCAATAGAAAATTAGAATTTGAGAAAAGCATGGAAAACTTTCATTTGCCACTGTGAGCTGCCCAGGTTTTCAAAGACTTTTCTAATGAGATTGGCAGTGAGATAAGCAAATGGGATTTTTCTGACACTGGATAGTAAAATGTGTCAACATTCGAAAGATCTGCATAACTCATTGAATCAGTGTTTTCCAAATTCTCAATGCATTATATTTGCAAAATCATGCATGGATGAAATAGTCACTGAAGGTGTAAAGTAAACAAATAGAGTACAAGTAACAGAGTACAAAGAATTTATTGATACAGATTCAGAGTCACCAGCACAACTAACCTTTAAAAAACTTCCTTTTATTGAGTTTTGTTCTAATATTAAAGAATACATATCCACAGTTATAGTTTGAAAGGAATATTAAAATGCTTTTTTCTTTTCCAACTCCGTATCTGTGAGAGGCCCATATTTTTGTCATTTGCTTCAACCAAAACATCACAGTAGACTGAATGTAGAAACAGATAAGAGATCCCAACTCTCTTCTATCCAGCCAGCCATTAGAAAGATTTGCATAATTGTGAAGTACGTCACCCCTCTCACTAATTCTGCTTGGAAAATATAGTATTTTATTAAAATAATAATTTTATGTTAACATGTAATGGCTTTTTATGAATTAAGAATTTTCAAATTCACAAATTGTCTTTTGAATATGATAAATATCAGCAGCTATAGTCAATGTAACCAAAAGCTCTCCTTGGAGGTCCTCTATAATTTTTAAAGAGTATATAGGAGTTCTAAGACTAGAAAATGAGATCCACTTCTCTATATCTGCCCTGTAGTGTTTACGCTAATATACTAATTATGTTCGTAACCCCCCTTTGAAGAAATTGCTATACACTGCAAAAAAAATGCTGTATAAAATTATTCTAATTCTATCAATTTAATTTAGTATCACAAGTTTTCTGGGATACAACACATAAAATTTGTGTTCATACAAGAATCATCTGAAATCACAATGGAGGGTCATTTATTATACTCCTTGATGTTTGATACAATAATTCTTAAAAAGACTTTTGCTGTATATTAATTTGAGGGGTTGTGACTTTCTCTTTTTTGTATCCATTAAGTTTACCCTTGTAGGGAGAACCACTGCCCATGTGATACTAAATCACTGGGTCATTTTCTATAGCTTGTTTGCAGGCCTCAGAAAGGCTTTCAGTTGAGCCCTGACCAGACACAGAATAAGTGTGGCTTCTTGTCAGGAGAAGGGTCTTGGGTCTTTCCCTGCCCAGCTGCTATGCGGTACCTCATGGAAATCTGGGTGAATTTGGGAGTTCTCAATCCAAAATAACTATTCTACATGAGTAGTAGTCAGTTGTATATGTTTTAATTTTTCATTTTGAAGTACTTTCAGATTTATAGAAGAGTTGTAAAGCCACTATAGTACTTCTAATATTAACATCCTTTATAACCATGGTACATTTTTCAAACTAAGAAATTAACTATGCTATTATTTGTGCTACAGCTTTATTTGGCTTTTGCCTGTTTTCACATACTCATGTCCTTCTTCTGTTCCAGGACCCCATTTAAGGTACTACATTCCATTTAGTCTTCATGTCTCCATGGTCTCCCCTGGTCTGTGATAGTTTTTCCAATCTTTCCTTGTTCCTCATGACCTTGATGCTTTTGCAGACAACTGCTTGGATATTTTGTAGAATGTCCCTTCTGATGTTTTCTCATGATTAGACTGGGGTTATGGATTTGGGGGAAGACCATCATTATGATGAAGTGCCTTTCCCATCACATCATGTCAGGAAGTCCATGATAGCCACATGACTTCTACTGGTAATGTTGACCTTGATCACCATGCCAAGGCAGATGAGGTTTTATAGCCAACATGAGATATTCAGAAAGTAAAGTCAGAGAAACAGAAGGTCTGGGATAGGTTCTTGGTCTGATAGAAGGAACTCAAGATGGTTACTGAACCATCTTGACAGGGCTGCCCAGTGTCCGCATCAGAAGAGAGAGAAAAATTGCTCTCAAAGCTCTGGCTTTTTAATCGAAAATGGGCGGAAATGGAGGAGTCACCAACAAAGAGGAGAGTGTCTAAGTTAAGAACCCTGAGATAGTGCAGTCTTTGACTTCAGTGACGGAATTTGGCAAAGTGTCTGAGACAACGTGAAATATATTTTGTGAACATGAATTAATGTGTGACTGTTCTTCAAATGTTGAAAGCAAAGAAACTTTCCATCCATCTGTATTGAAGGCATCTGTGTATTTGTCTTCTCTACTGGAATCTAAATCTTAGAATACAAGAATTTGCTTATTCTTTTATCCTCATTGTGCTATTTCTCCATTTCTTAGCATGGCACATAATCTGTGCCTAGTAAATGTTGGACTGAATTAGTGAATAGTCAACTGCCTCTGAATGCCATAATCTTCAATCTTTCAGCCAGTATTTTTCAAGCAACCACTGCATTGGTGCTGTTCTAGGCAGTGGTGAAGAAGATAGTTTTTAGCGTCCAGACACCTATAATTTAGGGACACAAATACAATCTTTGAAACTTCAGGATCGTAAAGGCTAAGTAGAAGTTTGCCTGAAGCTACATGGGAGGACAAATGAGGGGAAATTAATTTTGCCAGAGGGATTTGCAGAAGTTTTGCCAAAGGAAGAGATTCTAAGCAAAAGAAGGAGCTGGATTTTGCATGAGCATGAAAGAAGAGAAGGCTGTTTTCAAACAAAGGAAATAAACACCAAGCGGGAAGCCCTGTCTCAAAGTACACCGTCCTTCTGGTGGACAGCAGGGGGTAGGAGAGTGAGCAGAGGTGGGGCTGAAAAAAAATCTGAAGCCAAATTGTGAAGGGTCTTGAATGACAAGCTAAACAGCTTAGATTTTAATGTGATTGCCCATGGGAAAATATGTATGACTTCCTGGTCAGACTCAGAAGAATGAAAACATCTTAAAGCTGGAAGATCCTTTAGGAACCATTTAACAACCCTGAAAGAAGATGTGGTCTTTTCTTTTCTTTGAACTTATCATGGTAGATCATATCTTGAAAATAAATAAAGAAAACACACAAAAGTCCCTTCCCATTTCTATCTAATATAATGTCAGAAATTCTACCAATACATATTCCTATCTTTGGCTGAAAACCCACTCATCCTCCAGCCCTGAAATTTTGTGGCTCTATCACGGGTATGGTGCCTTTATTATACATTTGTCAACATGTACACTATATGTTTCTTGAAAAGTTATGCATAAATCCTTTCTTTTTAGTTGAAAGAATGGTTGTATCTCTTCTTATAATAATCCCTTTAATTTAACTTTTGTGAATATACAAAATTTTATATATTAAGATACATTAAGCCAGGCATGGTGGCACACACCTGTAATCCTAATACTTTGGAGGCTGAGACAGGAGGGTTACAGGTTCAAGGCCAGCCTCAGCAACTTAGCGAGAGCCTGTTTCAAAATAAAATAAAAATAAAAGAGGGCTGGGAGGGGGGATGACTCAGAGGTAGAATGCCCTTGGGTTCTATCCCCAGTACCAAAAACAAAACAAAAAAAAAAACTACCAAAAAGTAAGATAACTAGTTTTCCAGGGATAAAATTTTAAGATAGTTTTCAAGGTTGAAAGAAATGTTTAAGAATTCGGTATCTTCATGGTTTTACTTATAGTATGCTAAGCACATTCAGTTGGTGTACAACAGTGTTTTCATGAATAAATTCATACTGATGCCTGTAAACTTTAAATACTTATAAGTGTTAACTAGTTTCACGCCCAGTTTCGCAAAATCCAAATAAACTAAAGTATCTGACAATCTTAAAGTATGTCTAATCAAATTTTTAAAAAACCCCTTAATGTTTAGTAACTCAATAACTTTTGTGATAATGATCACCATGAGAAAGAAAACATGTTGACATAAGAAGACAGTTAGTATAAGATAGATTATACATAAATTACTAAGAATAGAAAAGACCACTTCAATTTTTTTTTTCACGATACTAGGGATTGAACCCAGCGGCATTCTACCTCCGAGCTCCACCCCCAGCCTTATTTTTTATTCTTTATTTTGAAACAGGCTCTCACTAAGTTGAGGAGGGCCTCACTAAGTAGCTGAGGCTGGCCGCGAACCCGGATCCTCCGGTCTCAGCCTCTCAAGTACTGGGATTACAAGCATGCACCGCCACGCCCGGCTTTCAATTTTTTTGAAAGAAGTAAAGTATACTAAGCTAGGTTGAATGTGATGCAGACTTGAAAATTATAGTTGTTAAGGCAAATAACATAGAGAAATAAACGTGATAATGTGAAAAAGAGTATTTTGCTTGTATGTATAAAATTTATATGTAGGAAAAATGGCTAAAAGGAAATATGCTAAACTGCTATGCCCTTGGTTTTGCAAAAAAAATAGTTTTACAAATTTTATTGTGTAAGTTGGTGAATGTACAGTTTTATAGCCATAATAGGCTGTCACTATCATTCCAACCTCAAGGTCAGCTTGAATGAGCACAAGTTCTTAGATGCCGTCTGATCCCAAGTCTCCTCTGT
Source organism: Glis glis (assembly GCA_004027185.1). NCBI lineage: Eukaryota > Metazoa > Chordata > Mammalia > Rodentia > Gliridae > Glis > Glis glis. The sequence goes on from PVJS01004437.1 coordinate 61,322, forward strand.
AGATGAAGTCAGGTACTAAGCCAGCTAACTCATTGTATAGCCACAGGGCATTCTGTAAGTTAACATTTAAACTACTTTCTGTTACCCCTAAGAAATGCTGCTAAATTGATACTAGAAATAGTGGTATCCCGATGATTAAGAGACAGCATAGGATCATAACTTAGCCAAAAGCAGAGAGAAGAGCTCAAGTAGTCATGTCAGCATAAGAATGTGGGACTTCACATTCTCCACTGCTACTTATCTCAATGGGTTTTTCAAAGGCTGTTTTTCCAAGTCTTCTTAATGAAATGGTATGTATGTTCCTATGCCAAGATGAACTCCCAGCCGGACTCTGTGGATTGAGTGGGTGGCAGTGTTGCAAGAAAGTCATGCTGTTTTCCCAATTGATCCACTTGACTGTAGTGGGACAGCCAGCTCATGGCTATGGAAAACTTCCAGGTAAATAATCTTTTACTTCACCTCGCCCACCCCAATATCATTTTTTTCTTTTGTGGTACTAGGGATTAAACCCTGAGGCATTCTACCTGCAAGCTACACCCCATCCCTTTATTGTTTTTTATTTTGAAATGGGTTCTCCCTAGGTTGCTAAGAGTCTCACTACATTGCTGAGGCTGTCCTCAAACCTGTGATCCTCCTGTCTCAACCTTCCAAGGACTGGGATTATAGGCATGCACCACCATACCCGGCACCCAAACATCTTCTGAAATGGTGGTGTTGGGTCACCTGTAAGATGACAATACAGTTCCCGTGGTCCACTGCCCACTGGACCCGAGACCGTGGACCAGAGACCATTTGCTAGCAGTCAGAAATTAAGATTCTTGACCTTATTTCTGTCTTATCTGAAGCTTAAGGATAAGGAAGAGAGGCTGGTGAGACAAAGTCACTATCTCTTGTTTGTACTCTTTTATTTGTAATGCAGGGTGAAAACTAATTTTGAAAAGAATTATACACCAAGGAAATGAATTTGAAGGATTTTTATATTGTGTGTATGTATACAAACATATCCGGGGACTGACACTGGCTTATTATGTGGCCATTTTACATAAGTAATATTCCAATACATATAGGTTTGTATTTATATACATGTATGTTTCTGCCAACAAAAACAATTTGTTTTACTTTAGTGCTCATCTGCTTTCTGTGTGACTCTCTACACGCTGCCTCGTCCTTCAGCTCACTCTGCCTTGTGAACTATTTTCCTGTAGTTTACAATTTCCAACTTCATTCCATCTCTTTATTTGAAATGTTACCAGGGAGGAGCAAAAAGAAAAAATGGGGGAGGGAGATGAAAAGAAGGCAGAGGAAGGAAGACTGCTGAGGGGGAAAAAGATTTACATGAGAAGTAGAAAGAATGCTTCACTTGTTGGCTTTTAGCACAATTTCCATACCTTAAGACATATGTAGGGAATAGTTAATTACAACTAAATGAGTCCCTTTTAGAGGCAGTGGCAGGCTGGCCAGGATCTGACTGTCAGATCTGTGAAAGATGCTAAATTGGAAGGCTGGTGTCTGTGTCAAGCAGCCCATGGTCTGTCCAGAGCCAGACAGAGAAAAGTAGCCAGGGTAAGAGCAGCCTCAGACAAGGGAACCAGCAACAGCATTTGCATACTTTTCCTGCAAAGGGGGTTTAATCAAAAGAAAGAAGGAGATTTCGGTATTGTCAGTCTGACTTTGTTTGGGGGTTAAGAGCAGAGGGAAATCAGCTGAAGGGGCCTTTCTCAAAGCCTTGGTCTCAGCCTTGAGGTTGTCCCAGTAAAGTTGTGTTCTCGAGGGTTGTTTGCACACTAGTGTCTGAAGATCTTCTAAACCCAGAGGGCGCAAAGTATCCCCCTTTGCCAGCACAAAGGAAGGGAATTTGTGTGGTAAAAGTGACTCGTGTTGCAGACTGAGCCCAAGCACCCTTTGTTCTTGCACAGAATGCTATGAAGTCCTGAGGGTGCCTTTTAGGGCCAGACTGAGGGAGTCGTTCAGGACAAGTCTTTGCAGGCTAGAAAAGAAGGCAAAGCCAACCTACACTTGAGTCTTTACCATTTCAAAAAGAGGGCCTTCCATTAATGCTCTTCCCACAAAAGAGGGCTCAAAAACAAAAAATGTAGGGGATCAAAAATAGTTTTTTGCTTGGCGTGGCTCATTTTTACCCCTCTTCCTCGTGGAGTTTTCTGAATTTGTAGTGTTTATGTCTAAAGTCGAGGCAAATCATTCTGGACAACTAAGCAGTGAAAGTTTTCTCACCGCTCAACAGCCATGTCTTTTTTTTTTTCTGGCAAAATGAGCTTCTAATTTGGGTCTGAATCTAGTTTTCAAAATGTATGCCATCTTTTCTAAAATGTCTACTGCATGATGCGTGATTGTCTGCCTTTCACAGTTCATTTTCCTAATCATCTACATATTCATAATGAGGAGGGGCATCTGCTGTGCCTGCTTATATAAGCCACCTGATGTTTATGGGCCAGAAATCAGGATTTGTATCAGCCTTACTAGCTGATTTGAGCCTAAGTGTTCATAATCCTTATAGTTTAGGAAAATATGCACTAAAAAGTTTTTTTTAAAAAAAGCAATATACTTGTTTATAAGGGTAATATGGGAAGTTAGTTATGAGTGCCTTTTAAATTTGTGATTTTCCATAAAGAGCTTAAGACTTCAAAAATGTGGTATCTTAACACACACACATATATATGTGTGTGCTCATGTGTTTGTGTGTGTGTTGCACATATATAATTCAAAACATACAAATGAAACATTCCTTATAACTGATCAAGAAGGCTATAAAATAAAACTTGACATTGGAGGTTGGAAAAATATGTGTGTATTTATATATAGCAACTAATTTGGCTTGAGGTTTTTTTTTAAGGATATCACTTTATCAGGTTTTTTTTTTGCTTTGATTTTTATGGTTCTTGATCCCTTTGCTAGATTTTTGGCTCACTCCAAAACCTCCATAGAAGACACTATACAAATATAAAAATAAGTAATGAAAATGGTTGTCTAAGGGTTTCACAGACAAGGAATTAGCTGTCTGAGTTGCAAAGTCAAGGCAAAACTGGTAACTTGTAAAAACAAAGAGCAAGCTTACTTTGAAATTCTCGTGGGCCAGCTTCTGGGAGGTAAGCTGTGCCCTCTTTATCGGTAGAATAATTAGGAGAATTTTATCAGGATAATAATCACATTTGGAGACTTCCACTGCTGCTGTAGTATTAGTGGATATGGATCAGAGGTGCAGTTGGAAGCTAAGACACTGGCAGTGGTGGGAGAAGAGCTCTCTGAAGTTATAAGTGAGTGAATGCAATGGTGTTTGCTACTCTCCTAAATTCGTTATTTTCTGTTATGGTTGCAAAGCTTGTCTCTGATCTAAGTAAACTCTGCTTTGCTGGAAGTGGTGCATTTCTTTCTCCTGCTTTGCATTTTTCCCTGTGAGAAGCGTGTCTGAATTGGGGGGACTTGAATATACCTCTTTGTTGCTGAGCTTGTCAAGCCCAGCACTATGTTCTCTTTCCCACCAGGAAGGTCAGGCCGCTGGGGGCCAATCTGTTTTCTGAAATGAACCCTACTGTCTGTCCCTGGTGTCTGACAGATTGAAACAGTTGTCTGTGTTACTGGGCTCTCAGTGCTGTTTAAATGGCTCTCTTTCCAGGAAAAAGGTAATATATGTAGGCCACAGTGAAAAAAACAAAATTTTTAGGACTGGACTTCAGATGTTAATATTTATCTGAAAGGCAAATTTAATTAATTTTCTAAGAACATATTTACAGATCTAGGAAGTTGACTGTCTGTACTGTTAGCATGCACACAGGCACATACACATACACCATCAAGATAAGTCTTTACTTCTGAATTCTACTTCTAAAGACGTGTGTGTGTGTGTGTGTGTGTGTGTGTGTGTGTGTGTGTGTTTTAATTGGAGTAATAAAATTATGAAGTATGGAACTGTTTCAATAGTAGACTTGTAGAAGTAAGAGTCTTTTGTTCACTTAGAATTCAGTTTCATGTATTTTGATCAGAGGTATGTATAAAGCCTGAAGAAATTTGTACTGTGCAGAACCTCACTTCAATACTCTCCAGATAATTGAGCTAATTAAATCTTTACCAACATTAACACAACTCTGGCATTCCTTGGACAGTGGATAATTATTGCATGAACATGGCAAGCTTAAACTAAACAGATGAAAATAGAGTTCTGTGGAATGGGTATTGAGTTTATTCTTTATTCATCTTTTGATAAGGTTTAATTAAAACTGCCTCTCTCCATTGTGGTGAGAATGAATGTGCTTGTTTTCTTAGTGAAAAGCAAATTATTCACTTCAGCCATGGTTCAATAATCAAAGCCTTGGCAAAGTTTTGGGTTATAGTGTAGCTGTGGGGATATAATTGCTGCAATTCTGTATGAAGGCTTTATCTTTTTTTATGACTTTCCCTTATTTATTTTTGTAGAGAGAAATTTATAAAAGCCCATTTTGTGATTTGGTGTGGAAGCACATTTGTTTGAAGCCTTGTTATAGGTTTACTGTGGCTAGATTTTTTTTAAAGGTACTTTTCTTAGAACCTCTTGCTGACATGAAAGGTGAAAAGGGTCATACATTTAAATAGATGGCATTCGAGATGGATTTTTTTACATTAGTAAAGAAACTTCAGTAAAACCTTTAAATCCTGTGGCTGCCACTGGGTTGACATAGCGATTGACAGTCTTAAGGGTAGAAAGCAATAGATGGGAATTCTTTCTGCAAATATATATTTGCATTCTCTTCAACTTTTTTTAAATCCACCAGAAATATTTTCTAGATTGTTCCTATAAAGGGAGTGGGGTTTTTCTTAGGTTGAAGATAATTTTGTAACATGAATTGATTTTATGTGAATTAATGATAACAAATCTATTATAATGACTGTGCTATGATTTATTTCCTTTCTTCACCCTTCTTTTCTTTAATAAAATGGGAGATTCCAAGGATATAGGTATTTTATGCGACAATAATAAAACGGGGCCTCGGGCATAAACTGGAATCAGGACCAGAGCACAGATGAGAAATTTCTCTCCTCCATCTTTCTGCTGCCTTGATTCTCTGGTTGCTTGTCCTGCTTCTCTGGTGCATGTGATGGAAACCAGGTAGACTTGTCCTATGCTTTGTCATAAGAAGAAACCAGACATTGCTCTGGGTCAGCATTCTAGCTCCCTGCAAAGGGAATCTGCCCAACCTAGACCAAGTGAATCAGAATCCGCCCTACAGCTGAATTCAAGTGCCCGCATTCACCATGTCTTACTGCATCTCGCTTCGTCAGTTCTGCAGGAGGGAGAAAGTGCAGACCTGAGCTAGTGTTCCTTTACTTATGGAATTATTTTGAGGGTCAGATCATCAGATGCAGTGTTTTCTAATTCTCATAATGGATAGTGATATCAATCTAGTGGGCTGGAAATAGTATTTCTTAAGTGAAATAGAGACTAAGCAGGAAAGAAAAAATGTCTGAGATAGCCACATGTAAGAATCAGTACTGTCATGCAATTTTTGTTTCAGTTGTGTGTGTGTGTGTGTGTGTGTGTGTGTGTACATGTGCACATGAGCTATACCAAGTCACTTAATAAAATGTGATTTTTTTTTCTTTTTACAGTGAGTTGTGGCCAAAACAAGTTTCAAAGCAGTGACTGCTCCTCAGATCCCCTTCAAGGTTTCTCCTGGGAGGCAGCAGGAGGGGGGAACCCTGGGCAGGGCTCCAACCCCATCACTCTCCCATCAAAGTAGCTCCACTTTAATCTGCTTTACACTTTATGTTTCCACCTAAGGTTTCTTTAAACAAAGGATGGAGTGGCCAAAAGTTTGAATGACTGATTTCCCAGGCTCCTTTTCAGGATTTTTAGAGCTAAGTAGAGTAGCCACTAGGACCAGAGCAGTCATTATTTTGGTTTTCCGTACTAGAGAGGGTTTGAGAAACCATCCAGCCTCAGTGATTTGGCTTTCTTTAGTCTGTCTGTCTGTCTGTCTTTCTGTCTCTCCCCCCCCATTCTGTCTCTGTGTGACTCTCTTTCTCTCTCTCTCCTCCCTCCTCCCTTTCCCTCTCTCTTTTTTTCTCTCAAGTTGAAATGCAGTTTCCCTCCATAAAACACTCTGAGACTTATCATAAAACCAGGATGACACTAAATCAGAATGGACTTTGAACAGCCTTACAATTGAAAAAAAAAAAAAAGAAAAGAA
>PVJS01004438.1:0-69150 GCA_004027185.1 Glis glis
AGTACTAGGGATTGAACCCAGGGGCATTCTACCTCGGAGCTCTACCCCCAACCCCATTTTTTATTCTTTATTTTGAAACAGAGTCTCACTAAGTTGTGGAGGGCCTTACTAAGTAGCTGAGGCTGGCCACGAACCTGCGATTCTCTTGTCTCAGCCTCCCAAGTACTGGGATTACAAGTATGTGCCACCATGCCCAGAAACTCTTTTATTTTCTATATTTTATTTATGTATTTGGTACTAGGGATTGAACCCAGGGGCATTCTACCTCTGAGCTACACCCCAGCCCTTTTTACTTTGAAACAGGGTCTTGCTAAGGTGCTGAGTGTCTCCCTAATTTGAGGCTGGCCTCAAACCTACAATCCTGTCTCAGCCTCCCAAGTACCGGAATTATAGGCATGTGCCACCACACCCGGCCAGAGCTGTTCTCTTTTAAGCAAGGAGCTGGAGTCTTCCTGTAGTGCCTGGAAAATTTATATATAGATAAATAAATATCTATAGATATATAAAATTCGAATCCGTGGTTTTCAGGTTCCCTAAGCACAGCTGTAGCATAGAATTTGAAAATCACTGACTGAACCGGATATTTCCTCAGGGTCCCTGAAACACCAACTTGATTAGGATTTTAAACTCAGAGACTGTAGACACAAATAAGTCAGAACTATGTTAGCTGCAAGTAACAAAATTAAAAAAAAACCCACTGGGGCTTAAATCAAAGAGGGGTGATTTTTATCCCACCTAACAAGAAGTTCAAAAGAAGACACCCCAACGCCATGAGGTGCCTTCCCTCTCTCTGCTCCCTCCACGTGTGGCTTTGTCCTCAGAGTCACGGCCTTGCCATCGCAGCATGGTGACTTGTTCTGGGCAGCAGAAGGCGACGGGCAAAGAGCTGTGAGCCCACACTAGACCGCCCTGTGAAGACTCTCTGGAGACCAGTGAGCAGCTGTGCAAGGGGCCTGGGCCCGCTCCGCCCCGCCCGCCGGGGGCATGTCCCTCCCCCTCTCCAGGCCTCAATGTCCCCATGTCACAATGGAAGAATTGGACCCGATGCCTGGGACTTTATCAGGCTCTGATGTCAGGCGTACATGCTGACTCAGCTTCCCACTCGCGGTGTGACCCAAGGCAGGGTATTTGACAGCCTGTGCCTCAGTTTCCTCATCTACAAAACAGGGTAACTGTGGAGCGTGGCCCACAGGGTCGTGAGGACTGTGGTTATGTGCAAGGTACTCAGGAGACCTGACGGGAGGTCAGAGACCAATATCCACCAGCGCTGCCGCTGCTACTGGTAAGCATGAGGGACCAGGAGTCCTGATTCTACCTCTGCCTGCCCCTGCGTGCTGTGTGACCCGAGGCAGGTGCCCTCCCCTCTCTGGGCCTCAGCAGCCTGTCCTGTGACATTAAGGGACGAGGCATTGCCTTGGGCCTCAGTGCTCTGAGTTGCTTTCAGAGCTGGGCTGGGCTGTTGACAGCAGCCAATTCCTTCCTGGGCTGGGAAGGGGAGGAGGGGTCGACTGGCTTCCGGAGACCAGGGCAGCACGACTTCCTGTTTCCCAGAGGGAATCCAGGGCCACTGGGCCCGCCCCCTCCCCTCCCGCCACGCCCCTCTTTAACGGTGGAAACTTGTTGCTCTGGCAACCTTCCTGTCACCTCTCTGGGTGGCCCTGTGTGGGTGAGAAGGACCAGGGACAATTGCCCTTTGTTCCCTGTTCTGCGGCTCCCCACATGCCCTCCCACTCTGCCCATCTCAGCCCCGAGAGACTCGTGCCCATTTTCCAAATGAGGAAACTGAGGCTGGGAGGTGAGGTCACTTGCCCCAGTCTCCAGGCTGTGAGAGGGGAGGCTGTCTTCTGGAAACCTGAGCTAGCCTCCTCCAGGGCCCCGGCACTGAAGGGAGACACCGAAGGAACCAGGAGCCTGACCTTCAGGGGTCGTGGCTGCCTCCCCCTGCGCGGGGTCTCCTGTGGCCCCATTTGTCTTCCTGGAACACACATATGGCTCCTGGGGACACTGAGGCCCATGTTGCGGAGCCTGGACACAAATAACGGCAAAACAGTGTCCAGTTCCATGTGCCACTGCCCAGGAGCCGGGGCTTCGAGCAAGACAGGCTCGGGTTCAGTTCCTGACTTTGGTACTAGCTAGCTGTGTGCCTGGGGCTAGTGACTTAACCTCTCTGAGCTCCCGTTTCCCCATCTGTGAAACGGACACTGTAGGAGTTTCCTAGGGCTGCTGTCAACAAGTTACCACACACTTGGTGGCTTAAAACAGCAGATATTTATTCTCTCACAGTTCTGAGGCCAAAAGCCTGAGATCAAGGTTTTCAGCAGGGTGGGCTCCTCCAGGGAGCTTGAGGGAGAATCTGGGCCCGCCTCTCTGAGCTTGTGACGGTGGTTGTCATCAATCCTTGACGTGACTTGGCTGGCTCAGCACAGTCCCGTCCCTGCCTCCATCTTCACTTTTCCCCTGGGAGCGGGAATCCAAATTTCCTTCTTAAAGGTCGCCAGTCACTGGGTCAGGGCCCCTGATGCAGCATGACCTCGTGTTAACTCAATTGCACCTGTCAGAACTTCTTTTTTTTTTTTTTTTGAATAGGGATTGAACCCAGGGGCGCTCTACCTCCAAGCCACACCTCCAGCCTTTTATATTTTTTTATTTTGAAACAGGTTTTCCCTAAGTTGCTGAGAGTCTCATTAAGTTGCTGAGGCTGGCCTTGAACCTGCCTTGGGGGGTCTGGGCTCAGCCCCCCAAGTGCTGGGATTATCAGCATGTGCCACCACAGTCGGGTTCACAGGCAGCTGCGGGTAGGACTCAGACAGGACATATCTTTCAGGGGACACAGTTCAGTCCACAAGAGGGGCCTTGAGATAACACTTAGATTTCTAGCTGGTAGTGCCAATTATATGTCATTCCTACAAAATGCCAAACCCAAATCAAACTTGTAGAAAATCCGCAAGCACCAGAGGCGGTTTTCATACTTGGGTGGTCCCATCCCAGCAAGCAGCCCCCGGGCGACTGTCTGCTGGGAGCCGGCTCCCCTGGGCCTCAGCCCTCCTCTCAGGCCTCGGGCTCCCAAGGCCCCGCTAACAAGAGGCACCACTATGCATTCAACAAATATCCCATCTGCCCTCACCACAGCCTTGTGAGGTCGCAACTGCTCTTACCCCACTTTATAAAGAAGGAAACAAGCCGGGCGTGGTGGCCCACGCTTGTAATCCCAGTACCTGGGAGGCTGAGACAGGAGGATCGAAGGTTCGCGGCCAGCCTCAGCTACTTAGTGAGGCCTTCCGAAACTTAGCGAAACCCTGTTTCAAAATAAAGAATAAAAAATAGGGCTGGGGGTGTCACCCAGAGGTAGAATGCCCCTGGGTTCAATCCCCAGTACCGTAAATAAGTAAATAAATAGATAGATAGATAAATAAATAAATAAATAAATAAACAAATAAATAAAAATGAAGGAAGCAGAGGTTCCGAGTGGTTGAGCAACTTGCCCAAGGTCACCAGCAGGAAAGAAGTTGTACTCAACCCTAATGAGTCTACAGCTCTCCTAACTGCACGGCTTTCCTGCCTCTGGAACAGTGGCCTCGGTGCCCGGTGCCCGGGGCCCACCAACCTGCTCCTCCTCTGCCTGCTGACTTTCCCCAAGCGTCTTCCAAGGGAGGACCCTTGTCCCTCCCTGTTCCCTCGCTGTTCCCTCACCTGCTGAGCCTGCGGGTCCTGCTTGCACCTGCCACCTCGGGCCGGGCTCCGCCGTGCAGCAGGACCTCCAGGGAGAGGCTAGGATCAAGGTGGGGTGGCTGGAGCAGAGGACAGTCCAGGTGGAGAAAGGGCACAAGCTGGAGACTGCAGTCTGGAAACAACAAAGGAAGCCGCAGGAGGTGGACGCTGAGCAAGGAACCGCAGGAGACAGGTCAGAGGTCAAGGGAGGGCCTGCTTGCTGGAGGCCTTGAAGGCCAAGCCTAGCAATCCGGGTAGGCCCAGTGGGTGACAGGGCACAGGGGGGGAGGGAGTCCCCAGAGGGAAAGCCACCACAACCCCAGCTGCAGACGAAGGGCCTGTGGGCCAGTGTTACCAGGTGGGGTCTGGCCCTGGCCCCATGGTGGCCCCTCCATCCCTGTACAGACTGCCAGGTGCTGCCCCATCACCAGGACAGTCCCTAGCTGGGGTGGCCATGTCTGTCCTCATTAGTTAGAAGGACAGGGCAGGCACAGAGGTGACCAGGAGCAGGGGGCCCTGTCCCCACCCGGTCCTGAGCCAAGTCTCCCAGAGTAGGACAGGTCACAGTAATCGCTGAAATAACATTTGCACAGCAATTCGACATGCCCGGTGCCGTTTTGAGCCTTCTATGTGGATTAATTTGTTTACTCTGATGAGCCACCCTGGGAGACAGGCGCTATTGTCATTCCTATTTTATTTATTTGATATGTATTCATTTATTTATTATTTAGTGGGGGGCACTGGAGATTGAGCCCAGAGGCATTCTACCACCAAGCTCCGCCCCCAGCCCTTTTTACCTTGTGCGTGTGTATGTGTGTATGTGTCTCACTGGGGATTAAACCCAGAGTCATTCTACCCGGTTTTATTTCTTATTTGGAAACAGGTTCTCACTAAGTTGTGGAGGACCTCACTAAGTTACCGAGGCTGATTTCAAACCTGCAATCCTCCTGTCTCAGCCTCCCAAGTACTGGGATTACAAGCATGCACCACCACGCCCAGCTTATTTTTTGTTTTGAAACAGGGTCTTGCTAAGTTGCTGAGGTTGGCCTTGAACCTGAGATCCTTCTGTCTCAGTCTCCCAAGTACTGTGTATCACAGCGCCTGGGTATCATCCCCATTTTATAGATAAGAAAACAGAGCCAGGTACACCTATAGTCTGAGCTACTGTGGAGGTTGAAGCAGGAGGATCCCTTGAGCCTGGGGGTTCAAGGGAAGCCTGAGCAACATAGTGAGATGAGAAAGAGGGAGAGAGCAAAAGAGGAAGGGAGGGAGGGAGGGAGGGAGGGAAGAAGGAAGAAGGAAGGAAGGAAGAAGGGAAGGAAGGAAGGAAGGAAGGAAGGAAGGAAGGAAGGAAGGAAAGAAGGAGGGAGGGAGGGAGGGAGGGAAGGAAGGAAGGAAGGAAGGAAGGAAGGAAGGAAGGAGGGAAGGAAGGAAGGAAGAAAGGAAGGAAGGAAGGAGTCTAAGAGAGCTGTTGAGGTCACACTTGCTCAGGGTGCACACCCAGGTCCCCAACAATCCCTGTGCTGCCAGGAAGGGATAAAAGAAGGCTGGAGCTGGACGACTCGGGGTGGGAGCGCACGACAGCATAGCTGTGACTAAGGGCGGATCTCAAAAGCCAGGCAGGAAGGGGGTCTCACCGGGGCCAGGTCCCCAACCCCAGCACCTGCCACTACAGAAGATTCTCTGCCCTCTCCCAGCTTATCACAACGCCCAGGCAGCGGGCCCCGGGCGATGGAGATGATGTTTGTTTCTGCTGCGCTCAGTGAAGTGGGCGCTCAAAATAGTAACCCAGACCAGCGACAAAAGTTACAGGTCTTAGCACTAATTTTGTGCCTTCATACCCAATATCCTATCATCAAACCCATTATACCCGTGAGGAAACTGAGACTTAGAATGAGTAGCAAAGATGTGCATGGCGGCCTCCAGGTCCCAGGCCCCGAGCTCACAGCTTACGCAGTTCAGGCTGAGTAAACCTGCTGTACAGAGGGACAAGCTGGGGCTTGACACTTGGATGGTTTCTGGGTTCACATCCTATCTCTGCTGCTTGGTTGCTGTTTGTCCTTGAACAGATTGTCCTTCTGGAACCTCAGTTTCCATGTCTGTAAAATGGACCGATAATACCTGCCTTCATTAATCCATTCCTACTAGGTGCCAGGCACTGTGCCAGGAACTGGGGATACAGCAATGAATGAGCTTTTGGGGGCACGTCAAGGATCCACCTTAGAAGTGACAGCCCTCTCCCCGGCTCCCGCACTTCTTTGGTCTGCACCGTAGCACCTGACTCGGGGCTCTGCACCTGCAGGGTGCTGTAACATGGACAGATACCTGTCATGGTGGTTCTAAGGCGCCAAGACTGAAAGACTGGTGCTCATGGAGTATCACCTGGGAAGAGAGAGAGCCAGCTGGTGAGGATTCCTCTCCCGTGTTTTCCAGAACCTTGGCCTGCAGGGCCAGCCTGCTATCCTGCTGTCAGAGGTGTGGCCGCAGGAGTGGCAGCCGGGCAGGGCTGGCTGTCAGCCTGTGTTGGGCTCAGGAGAACCTTCCTGCTGAGGAGGGGAAACCCCGGGAATCCAGCCAGCCTGCCGGGCAGCGGCTCCTGCTGCTTGGGAGGGAGTCCCCGCCAGAGCCAGCGCTGCAGATGCGGGAGGCAGGCCTGTGTGTGGATCTCTGTGTGTGACTGTGTGTGTACCTGTGTCTGTGTGTCTATGTTCATGTGCATCTGTGTCTCTATGTGGGTGCATGAGTGTGTCTGTGTGTGCACACATCACAGTTACTGAACCTCAGAGGAGGGGCCCAGACCATCCTATCCACACAGTGTCACTGAGGCAGACCCACAGCGCCTGCACGTGGAAGTGACACCGTAGACAGACACACGTACTCAAGCGCCCAAAGGCACCACGGCCACAGACCCACCGCGCACCCAGCGACTTCTGTGCACAGGTGGACACCTACGCACACACCAGCCACCTGCACCCAGGGACACGTACAGAGACATACAGACACCCAGGGGCTGGCGGGACCAAAGCCCCAGAGAGGGGGAGGAGAGAGGGCCCAGCTGTGCTGGGCTGGGGCGAGGTCCAGGAGGGCTTCCGGAGGCAGTGACGGAGTGTGCTTTAAGAAAGAGGGGCCGAAGCTGGGCGTGGTGGCACACGCTTGTAATCCCAGTACTTGGGAGGCTGAGACCGGAGGATCCGGGTTCACGGCCAGCCTCAACTGCTTAGTGAGGCCCTCCGCAACTTAGTGAGACCCTGTTTCAAAATAAAGAATAAAAATAGGGCTGGGGGTGGAGCTCGGAGGTAGAATGCCCCTGGGTTCCATCCCTGTACTGCAAAAAAAAAAAAAAAAAAAGGCGGGACCGGCACTTCTCAGTCCATGGCCCCCGTGGGAATTGGTTTGATGTATTCTTTCCTAACAATTAAATAAGAGGTCAGCAACCCAGAGAGAGGAATAGGGAATGGGGTGCTTTTTTTTTTTTTTTAGTGGTACGAGGGATTGAACCCTGGGGCATACTACCTCCAAGCTATGTCCCCAGCCTTTTTATTTTTTCTTTTGAAACAGGGTCTCTCTAGGTTGCTGAGGACCTTGCTAGGTTGCTGAGGCTGTCTCAGCCTCCCAAGTACTGGGATTACAGGAGTGCACCACCATACCCAGCTTGGGGTGTATTTTGAATTGTGCTCTCTGCTGGGGGAGAGGCCCCAGAAGGTCACATCTTAAATACCCCCAGCCCCTCCTCCACCAGGCCCTCCCACCATCACCCCTCCATCTCCAGCCCTGGGGACTCTCTGCTGTGTCTGCAGTTGCCACTGATGGCTGTCATCCACCAGAAAACCCTGTCCCTAATTCCCAGATAACAGGAAAGCAAGCGCTTCCTTCCTGAGGGGAATTCCCTCTGCCTCACTCCACGTGGGTCTCACAATACCAGGACCCCAGGCCTTTGGCCTCAAACTGGTCTAGAGACCCAGATCTGGCCACCGGGGCACCCCTCACCCTGACCACAGTGATTGGCCATGGATGGGCACGTGACCCAAACTGTCCAATCAGTGTCCTTCCCTGGGACTTTGGATATGGCTGCTGGAAGAGAAGGGTTCTCGATTTTCTGCCTCACCCGCTGAAAGGATGTGGCCCCAGGCTGCCCTCAGCCATGTCTCCCTCCTGCCCCCGCAGGGAGAAAGTTTGTCTGCACTGGAGGAGCAGCCCAGCCGGGAGCGGCGAGTGGAGACACTGATGGTCTCTGACCCAGGCGTGCCTGAGCCTGCCGGCCCGCCCTTCCCAGCCATGCAGCCAGCAAGGACCCCTCCACAGGCGCTGGTTGCACTTCTGTCACTTGCAGCCAGCGGGGACCTGACTAGCACGGTCCCTTTTCTCCCATCTGTCCTTGTCCCATCCCCATCTCTCACCCAGGCTGCCCCCCAGCATCGGCACGGCCCCAATACCTCTCACTCCTCCCCACACCCATCCTCCCAAGCCTCCGCTCTCGCCCTGGGCCCTGCACCGTGGACTGTCCCTGGGAGAAGCCTCCTGGGCCCCAAGTACAGCTGAGGGCCATGTATGGGAAGGGGCGCCTCCGGGTGGCCGTCCGGGCAGGCAGCCCTGGAAGTAGAGGGCAGAGACAGAGATGGCAGCAGCCCGGGCCTGACTTCAGGTGCGAGCCAGGAGTCTGGCCTCCCTCTGCTCACAGGGACACAGAGCAGGGGGCCCTGGGTCAGGCCCAGGTTCTAGAGCACCAACCCCCTCCCTGGTCTTCCTGCCACCAATCCCTCCAACCCATCCTGCATGCTGCAGCCAGAGAGATCCCCCAAATGCAAAGCTGACAGGGTCCCTCCCCTCCTCGTAGAACCCTGACAGCACTCGGTGCCCCGGGAGATAATAGCCTTTGGCCTGGCTATTAGCCAGGATATAGATTTAGCTTCTAAGGCGCACACCCAAAATAACCCTGGCTTAAATAAGAGAGAAGTTTATTTATGCCTCATATAAAAATCCACGCATAACCCATCCAGGGCCGGTGCTCCCTGACCTGGGCGACCTGGGTCCCTTCTGTCTTGTTGATGGTCATATCATAAGCCGTGTGCTGATTGGTCCATGAAACTGAAAGCTTCAGGAGGACAGGGTGGGTCCATGTCTCTCCTCCTTGTGTCCCAAGAGTGTGGTACGTGCTGGACGCCCAGGAGCTGCCCAGCAAGGTTAAGTGACTTCCTGAGGTGTATCTAAAAGGCTCGAGCCAGGAGTGGTGGCACACGCCTGTAACCCCAGTACTTGGGAGGTTGAAACAGGAAGATCGCAGGTTCAAGACCAGCTTCAGCCACTTAGCGAGACTGTCAGCAACTTAGTGAGACCTTGTTTCCAAATAAAAAATTAAAAGGGCTGGGAGTGTAACTCAGAGGTAGAATGTCCCTGGGTTCAATCCCTAGTCCCATAAAAAATGAATAAATAAAAATAAAAAATAAGTAAAGGCTTGCCATTTTGGCCCCAAGGAGGGTCAGGATAATGTTTGTGACATAAGTGGGTAGGTGGCACCACGAGTCTGTGGTCAGAGGTGGGCTTAACCCAGAGGCCGGTCTGGGTGGGGGACAAAAGAAAACCACCCACAGCCTCTAGCCACAGAAGTCTGGGAACCACAGAAAGGAGAGGGGGGTCCACTGTGAACGGCAAGTATCTTAGCTCTTCTGTGCCTCGGTTTCCCCACTGTGGAGGAGGCTAAGAGTACCTTCCTCATGGGGTTGTTGTGAAAATGACAGCGTCAGGACTTGGCCCACTCGAAATGTTTGCAGGTACAATGAATGCACATGCGCTTTGGGGTCACACAGACCTTTGCCAGGCCTCAGTGTTCTCATCTGTAAAGTGGGGTCACCAATACCTAAGCCAGGAGTTTGGAAAGATGCAGTAAATAAAGATGTGACAGGCTTGGCACCATGCCTGGCACCGGGGAATCCTCCCAAGATGGAGAGGAGAGGAGAGGAGAGGCATGGGCACAGAGCATGCCTCCCCTGCCGGCGCTCAGGCCTGGCGAGGGGAGGGTGGCCGCCTGGTGACTAATCTCGTTAATGGTAATCATCACCCTGATGCTCGTTAATATAATAACGCTGGGCTCCCAGCCGCTGCCTGGCTCCAGAGCTGGCTCGCAGCACCTCTCATCGCTGCCTGGCGGGGGGCTCTGTAAACACTCATTACACTCGGTCCCTGGGGAGGCCGCCAGCAGCAGCAGCTATTCCGGGCACACAGCTCAAATCCTGGGCCTCAGGCTCTGCCTTTAATAAGCACTAGCACACACACTGCAGCGCACACACACTCGCACACAAGCTCTCACACACACCGTTGTGTGGTGCCTTCTGAGCCAGCCATTAGTAACAACCACTCGACACACTGGAGCGCGATGTTCTAACAGTGATTGTGAACACTTAGCAAGCATTTTGCAGGTGCTGAGAATTTAGTATTCCAACTGTATTAATGTGTGTGTGTGTGCGCGCGTGCGCACATGCGTGCACACGCCGGGGATTGAACCCAGGGACTTTCTACCTCTGAACTACACCCCAGCCCTATTTTTATTTTTTATTTGAAACAGGGTCTCGGGCCAGGCTTGGTGGTGCATGCTCATAATCCCAGTACTTGGGAGGCTGAGACAGGAGGATCGCAGGTTTGCGGCCAGCTTCAGCTACTTAGTGAGGCCCTCTGCAACTTAGTGAGACCCTGTTTCAAAATAAAGAATAAAAAATAGTGCTGGGGGTAGAGCTCGGAGGTAGAATGCCCCTGGGTTCAATCCCCAGTACCACAAAAAAATAAAATAAAATAAAATAAATAAAAATGCCCTCACTTCCACCAGTGAGCCTCAGCCCTGGGGGGCCGACTCACCCGGGTCCCCTCCAGGCCGCCACTTCCCAGCTGGTGTCCCTGGGCAAGTCACATCACCTCCCTGGGCCTGAGCTTCCTCAGAGTGGAGACAATGGTGTCTGAACTCGAAGCATTCGCAATGATCTGAGCTGGTTCTATCTCCCAGGTAGAATCAGCTCACCCGTGCCACAGCTCTGGAGGGAGGACACAGAACAAGGCTATGATTTTTAAGATTCTGTTGAGCCGTAGGATTCTATGATTTCTGCAGGGTCTATGATGAAAGATGCCATGATTTTGAAAAAAAAATCCCATTATTCTGGGATTCTCGGGTACTGGAAGGTTCCATCAGTCTATGGATCCCAGGGTTAAGTGATCCAATGAACTGGGTGTGGTGCCACATGTGTGTGATTCCGGTACTTGGGAGGCTGAGATAGAAGGATCGCAGGTTTGAGATCAGCCTCAGCAACCTAGCAAAACCCTGTTTTGAAAAAAAAAAATAAATCGGGCTGGGGTAGTTCAGAGGTAGAATGACCCTGGGTTCAATCCCTAGTACCAAAGGAAAAAAAAAAAAAGATTCAATGAATAGGTGATTCACAGACCCTTGAGGGTAAGAAGCAATTTACAGCCCTCAGCCAGCCTTGAAGGCCACCTCTTTCTGCCCCCGCCTGGGCTATGACATCAGGACCGGCCAAGGAGGAACAATCTGTCTCCATGACGCAGCCTCAAGTTGAAGGCCAGTGAGGACAGAGGCCAGAGAGCACCAGCCGATGACTCTGTGGACAAAGGGCTCTGTGGAGCAGCCCCCGCGGGCCTGGCTGAGCCTCACACAATGGACAGACCTTTCCAGCCTGCCCCCTCCCTCAGCCAGAGACATCCAGAAAGTTTGCTCCTCCCTGCCCAGAGGGCCACAGAAAGGAGGCAGCGAGGAGAGGGGACAGAAAAGCAGGAGTCTTCTCCCTTTTCTTAGCCTGCCTGCCTTTGCCCATGCCAGTCAAGTCCCACTTTCTCCAGAAAGGCTGCCTGGTTCCTCTACCTGGCCCTGCTTTCCCCCTTCTGCAAAATCCTGTCGTGTGGCATTGGGGGCCAAGGTACGGCTCTGAGACGCCACGTTTCCCTTCCTCCTTGTCCGTCTGCCCTGCTGCCTGAGTGGAGCACTCAGGGGCCTCCAGTCTGCCCCTTCTGGGAAAGACATGACCTGCTGCTCTCTTACTAGAGCTTCATACCCTCTCGAGTGTAGCATTGGAAACCGCTCCGAACTCTGGTCCCAACCCTTTGCCTGGCTTCAGTTCCTGCCTCGAATCCACAGCTGAGGCTTAGTGAGTGGAAGGAGGGATCTGCCTTTCAGACACAGGAGCCCAGGAGAGCCCTTCCAGCTCGATAGGGCAGCTGGGGCCCTATCCTGGTTCCAAGAGACAGAAAGCGACCCCCCAAATGTGCCCTAAGTTGCCATCAGGAAGCCCACCTGGGTTGCAACCTGCAACCTTCAAGTGAGCCTTAGCACCATGGACAGCGCCCAGGACTCGCACAGCGCTATTAAACTCCACCTGCGTGTGTGTCCTGGGGCAAGCGCATATGTCACACAGCAGGCACTTGTTGGGCACCAGCTTCATGTCCCACCCCTGCCAGGTGTTCTGGAAAGTACCACAGGGAAAGCCATGGGTTGTCACTGCCCCCAAGAACCGCAGTGTGGCTGGGAGCTGACCGCCCTGTCACCAGCTGCTCACTTACCTCCCTGCAGACTGCACAGCATTCTTACAAACCACGCCACTCCATGGCACACGCACACACACACACACACACACACACACACACACATACACGAATGGCTTGTCACAGAGAACTCCTACATAGCCTACAAAGCTCAATCAAATAGTATTCGCTCCAGGAAGCCCCAAAGTTAATTATTCCCTCCTCTATCCTCCAAGAGGCTCTGTACATTCCTCTGTGTCCCCCTTGGCCTTGTTGAATCCTGAGTTTCCACGCATCCCTAGGGACAGGCCAAAGTCAGCTGAATGTGTCTGGGCTGCTGGAAATGGCCCCAGGGGCTATGCCAGCTGCTGCTGATTAACCACTACATCAGTAATGCTTGACGCCGACAGCTTCACGGTGACCGGAAAGCCGAAAGTCATGTCAAAGCCGCATGCGCTTCTTACGTCAATTTTCACTCTAGAAGTCCGTCTGTCTTATCTTTGGGAAAAGAGAGCGTGATTTATGTTGTAGGCCATATGCCTAATAATTGTTAAAATATGCATAGATAAAACAGCCTCTAGCAGCTCAGCACAACTACCGGGTGCAGCGCTGTCCCTCCACATCACCAATAGTCGCAGGCATCTGATCCCTTGTCTGTAAGTTCACTACATGTAAACTTTATTTTATTGGTCCAGGTGATTGAACCCAGGGGCATTCTACCTCTGAGCTACGCCCCCCCAGCCCTTTTGATTTTTTTATTTTGAAACAAGGCCTCCCTAAGTTGCTATGGTCCTCACTAAGTTGCTGAGGCTGGCCTCAAACCTGCAGTCCTCCTGTCTCCACCTCCCAAGTACTAGGATTACAGGTGTGCACCACCACGCCCGGCCACATGTAAACTTTTTAAATGAGCATTCATGTAGTGCTTACCATATGCCAGCCATTGTTCTAAATACCTGGCATAGATCGGAAAGTGCTTAGAACATGCCCAGCGCATGGAACACACAGGGCAGGGGGTTTGCTGTTGTGCTGTGAACACCACCATTGTTCTTATCGTACACCTACTGCGTGTCTGTCACTGCACGGGGCCCTTCCAGCTGCCTGCTCTTTGGCTCTCCCCACAAATCTCTGCCTCTCACCCAGGATTGATATGAACAGTAAGCAGGGCCCAGGAATGCTTAGGAAGGATGGTGCCGTGAACCCCTGCCTGCCCATTCTTTGGCTTCTGCAATTATCAGCTCAAAGCCTGTCTTGTTTCCTATTCCCTCACGCAGGCCTCTCCATATGATGATGATGATGATGATGATGATGATGGTGGTGATGATTGGTACTGGGGATTGAACCCAGGGGCATTCTACCTCTGAGCTACACTCCCAGCCCTTTTTATTTTTTGTTTTGAAACAGGGTCTCACTAGGTTGCTAAGCATCTCACTATGTTGCTGAGGCTGTCCTCAAACCTGCGATCCTCTCGTCTCAGCCTCCCAAGTACTAGAATCACAGGCGTATGCCACCACGTCTGTTTTCCCCCCCATATGATTTTTGAAGCCAATCCCAGATATCCTATCACTTGATCTGCAAATATTTCAGTCTGTATCCCTAAAAGACAAGAGCTCTTAAAAAAAAAAAAGACACAACTACCAGGCTCTTATCACATCTAAAAAGCATTGACAAAGATTTTCTAATAACTAATATTCACTCCATGTTCAAATTTCCACTTGTCTCATATTGGCATTTTTAATATAATTTGTTTGAATCAGGGATCCATTATCAGGTTCCCACATTGATTGGTTAACAGATCTTTTAATCTTATTGAGCCGGGTGCAGTGGTGCACAGGAGTCTGAGGCAGGAGGATGGCAAGTTCCAGGCAAGCCTGGGCAGCTTAGCAAGACACTGTCTCAAAAGAAAATGTTTTCAATATGTCTTCTCTCACCACCTCTCTTTTTTTCTTCCTTACAATTTATTTATTGAAGAAACTGGGTCACTTGTCTGATAGAGTGCCCCATAGTATAAATTTTGCTGATAAGGTCAATGTCTTTATCTGTACAATGGGGGCAATAAATCTCTGCAATAATTAAATGAAATAATGTCTGTGACCGAGCACTGACAATTGGAAGCCACCCCACAAATGTCACATGTTAATATATTCTTTGAGTCTTTCAATCGTTGCCTATTGCTTCTATTGTTCAGAGACGTTTAGTAACCTGCCCACGCTCACACAGCCAGCTAATGGTAGCGGGAGGAGACAGAGTGGGGACTGGTAGGAACTGCAAATGCAGAGAGAGGCCCAGGCTTGGATCCCACTACATCCTCTATCAGCTGCGGCGTCTTGGGTTTCTGTTCTTGGAGCCTCAGTTTCTTCACTTGCAAATGAAGGCCAGGAGGCCAGAGCTGCCAGAGGTAACCTGAGAGGAGCTGTACCGGGTGCCTGGCATGGTGCCTCACCCAGTCCCCTCTGACCCTAATTCCTCTCCTCCCCCTGCAGGCCCAGCTCCTTCCTCCCTTAGTGGGGACAGGGCTCTCGGCTCTGGCAGCCATCCGCTTGGGTCCTCGGTGAGCCCCCAGCCCGCCCTTGGGCCAGCAGAGACAGGGTGGGCGGCGCCCCGGGCTGAACACACTCTGTTCTCAGGGCAGCTGTGACCTCTCAGGCTGCCAGGAACAATCAGCTATTCTTCCTCCTCCCCCTCCATTCTGCTGCTCATCCCTTGGGCCAAGGGGCCCAGAGGGAACCGCTCCCGCTCCCCGCAGCACCCGGCCCATCTGCGCGGCCCAGACGCCTAGGGTCCCGCATCAGCCTTGGCTCTAACAAGCCCGAGCCCAAGTCACAGTTCACACCAGAGGGGACAGCGACAGTTTGATTTCTGCCCAAGTTCTGGGTCATTTACTCGTTCAATAGGCTGCGTGCAAATAATAACAATGAGAGCAACAACAGTGATAATGGCCTGCATGGACCAGCACGCGCTTGGCTTTGAATCCGAGAGGTCAAGCGGTGTGCCAGGGCGCACACAGCCGCATCTGCTAACTCCGGGGCCGTCCTTTCCATTCTTCAAGCTGAGAATAAAAAGAATGTGTATCACCAGAACTCAACAGAGAAGGTGACGGGGACCCTGCGGGGAAGAGTGGGCCAGAGGAACTGAGAAGGGGAGCATGACCTTCCAGAAGCTTCCTGGGTGGACAGCCATGTGTGCTTGACTCTGAATCTTGATAAGCCAGCCCCTCCCAGCACAGCAGGCTTTGGCCCTCATTCCCCTCCCAGGGACAGGCCTGGCCCCTCCACTCCACTTTATAGCTAGCAGGCTAAGGCTCCAGGTGACAGGCTGTCCAAGGTCCCACCGTGAGGCCCAGGCCCCAGGACTGTTCCTGGACTGCCCCATCCCTGGGGCGGGGGTTGAGGTGGCAGCTGAGCAGGAAAGACCCTCCCCTGGACTAGTGTCATTACAGTGGGGAAGCTGGTCACTACCTATGTCCCCATGAGACTGTGTGCGCTCTAAGGGGAGGGCTGGGTCTATCCTGGCGGCCTCTCCTCTCCCAGTCAGGTACAGAGTGGACGCTCAAGGACCTTTGTTGGAAGGAGGAAGAGGAAGAGGGAGGGAGGGACAAGATGATGACCAGACCCCTAGGCATTAGGCTCCAACACCCCCCAGAGCCATCAGGCCCTTGTTATCACGTTTTAAGAGGAAAAACTTCTAGAAGAAGTATTTGTGGGAATTGGAGAGGTTTCCCTTGGAGAAGGGAAGTTTGTGGCCATGACACTCACGTCTAGGGGCTGTCACCTGCCAGGGGACAGAATAACCCCAGGGCAGCCTGAGCACCAGTGAAGGGTAGCATAGGTGTTGCTGAAATGGAGGACTTCGGATTGGGATGCCCCAGGCTCCCTGGCATCCCTGCCCTGCGGGGCTCTGCAGGAATTCACACCAGGGAGGGCCAGGCTGGCTCGAAGGCCCTCCCTGCTCTGCACCCCATGAGTGCAGGAATCAGGACGTGGCCCAGGCCATGACATCCTCTGTCCCCTACTTCTGCTGCGGCTCCATCACCAAAGACACCATGAGCTGTGCTGACCACTGGGCACCATGCCGCATGCTCTTCCTACACAATCCTCGCCACGTCCCATTTGGGGGCTTTCATCCCATTTTATGTGTGAGGAAACTGAGGCTCAGAGAGGCCAAGCAGCTTGCCCAGAGTGGGAGCTAGGACATGTCACCACCTGGGCCATCCTGCCGATGTGTTGTGGTGTCAAGATCCTCCCTTGGTGGCCTAAAACCAGAGTTCTTCTCCTGGGGGTGAACCGCAGGCCCCCACCCCGGCCTGACCACACTCAGTGCGTGGTTTCCCAAACACTCTCAACCCTTGGCAGCTGTTACCAGAATGGTTCCCGTGAGGGCTTGTGGGTCAATTTTCCCTGCCTGGTTCTCAATTTCCTCTAAAGGGAAGTTGGCGGAGGCCACGGTGGGGCCGGGCCTGTCCTCCCCAAACGACCTCAGTATTTATCTCATACTCCGGCCAGTCATCGTTTCAGCTTAATTTTATTTCCTCTTATAAATGGGCACAGCACGGGAAATGTTAAAAAAACAAACAAAAAACAAAAACAAACCCGTTCCTTTCCAAGACTGGGCCAGGCGAGCGCCCGGATCTCGGTCCTTGACTCTCTTCCGATTCTCCTTATTGAAAGTTTTGGCTATGAACTCAGGACAGGTGCGGTTAATAAACAGGTTATGGGGAGAGAATGGGCGGGGGAGGCCTGAGGGAGGGGAGGACGGACGCCTGCCCTCCGCGGCCGGGTTCTGGGAGGGCTCTGTACAGGAGAAAGGACTCACCAGGGGGGACACTGTCTTCAGGAGGCTCTCTGGAGCCACACTGCCTACGAGAACTATTTACATGCATTCGCCACACTGGGGCCAGGGGCACAGAGGTGCCGGGCAGGCACCTGGGGGATGCTGGGGCCATCAGCCCTTAGAAGGTGACTCCCAGGGCCCAGTCTCGGCGTCTCTGTAAATCTGTACACTGTGGGCTTCTATTTACAGGCAGGAGGCCCGGGGAGGCCAGTCCAGGGTTGCGGCTACAGAGAGCTGAAGAGGCCACTCCTGCCTGGGTGGTCAGATCTGCTCCCCGTGGCCAGGGCCCAGCTCAAGGGCTCTGCCAACCCCGGGGGTCTGGCCCAAGCACTCCAAGCCCCTGCCACAGGCCTGCCTGGCCCAGCCCTGGTTGCCACCCATATGCCTCCAGCAATCAAGGGGACCAGCCTTTCAGGTGAAGTCCCCTGTCTGGTCCCCTGGAGAGAAAAACTTCTGGGCTCTAGAAGTCACATAAGAGAGGTGGCACCCCACCCCCAAGTCTCTGGCCCCAGCCTGCCTCGCACTATCCGGCAGCTGCGGCCCTGGAGCACTCTCAGGCTGCACGTCTCCCTGTCATTTGGAATGCGGTGGGCTCTGAGGAATGCCGGGGCCCGCAGGACCCTCTCCCGAGAGCACTGGGTTGTCTGCGGCCGCGCATGGCAGGCGCTGCACTGTACCTGGGATGGGGTGAGGACCCTGCACCCACACAGCATGGTGGGGAGCTCCCTCTCTGCCCGTTGGGCTGGCCAAGTGGACCTGGGATGGTCAGACTGTTAAGCTTCAAAAGCATAAGGCCTGGACACCGGCCTTGGGTCCTGGGCTCTAGGTACAAGGCCCCCGCCCTCTTCCCTAGAGCGCTGAGGACACAGAGAAGGGGGGCCAGTGCCAGGAGGCCAAGCCGCCAGTCCACAGCCAGCCTTCGGGATGTGAGAAGTCTGGCTGGCTGAGGCCATCCCACCCGGAAGCAGTGCCCACTGCCGGGCCTCAGCCCGGGGTGCCCAGGAACTGTCCCCTCCACGCTCCCTGGTTCCTCAGCCTCGGCCTGCCCAGGCCTTCTTACCAGAGCTGCTGACTCCGAAACAGCAGCCCGCCAGGGAGCAGGGTGGAGGGGAGCTGGGACTCATGTCCTTCTGCTACAGGGACGGCGAAGCCCAGCTGCCTCCTCCAGGTCCCAAGGCCTCGCGGGTCCGGGATTCTTCCCACTCTAGCCCCTCCTCAAAGGCAGGGGCTAACTGGCTTCATACAGAAGTCCAGGCCCAGCCAAGGTGGGCTCTGGGGTCCAGAAGATGGAACCCAGCCTGGAAGTAGGACCCCTGGAAAAGACAGGCTGCGCGACTCCCCACAGCCCACTCTCACGCCTCAGGCATGCCTGCCCCTGCCCTGCGCAGGTCTGCTGCCAGCGAGTCTCAAAAAGGGAACAGAAATAAAACCGAGGTGAGTTCCTGACTTGAATCTGGGGTGTGGGTGAGAGGTGGGTGTGGGGGTGGAGCGCCAGCCAATCACAGCTTACGCCACATTCCTTCTGCTCCAAGAGCCCCCACCAGGCACTCCCTCCCCAAAAGGAGACTGGTGACCCCACGTTTAAAATACCTATGAAACGGCCCCACTTTCAAGAGTAACAAAAAAGAGGAAAGCGGGCCAGGGCCTGTGACACACACACACACACACACCTCCTGTCACCTGCTCTAGTCCCTCAAATCTCCACCCTCGGGACCTGGGGCACCTGAATGGGCTGCTTCCAGCTGTGGGCCCACCCAGCCTCTGCCAGGGGAACTGCCAGCAAGTGTCCACAGGGAGGCCCCGGGGTGGTGGGACTGAGGTTGGCCTGGCCAGGCCAAGGGCAGAGGAAGCAGAGGGCCCGGGCAGAGGCCCGCCCTCACAGGCACTTTGGAGACTCGTGTCCTGGGAGGCAGAGTCAGCCCCCTAGCTCAGAGCAGGAAGAAGATGCAGGGAGACCCGGAGCCAGACCACGGGCCCCCTCCCCACTGAGGCCTCTGGTCCTAGAAGACCCAAGGACCCCCCACAGCTCAGGGCCAGGTGTCAGGCACCAGCCCCTTCCCTCTTCAGCCTTGGAAAACCCCAAAGCTCCCAGTTGGCAGGGGCTGGCATAGAACCTCCCTGTTTCTGGGCTCAGGGGAAGGGCAGCAGTCGGGGGCAGACCAGGCCTGTTAGTGTGCAAAGCCCTGGGGGGCTCTTGGCAATGTCCTCCGACACCACTTTATTCCAGGAAAGGCAAGTGGCTCCCTGCCTTCCTCCAGCGCGAGTGCAGGGTCGTGTAGGGCAATTGTGCATCCGTGGGGGGCTGTGTCAGACCCAGGGCAGGATCGGTGGCAATGTGGCTGGTGTGGGTGTCGTGGCCTGGGGCTGAGAATAACAGGGCAACTTGGGGGGACCCAATATGGGCTGATTGTTCCAGCTCACTTCCACCTCCCCCAATGAGCCTGAAAGCTGGAGATGACATGGGTGGTGCCGGGGTGTGTGTGTAGGAGGGACGAGAGAGAGAGGGCAGCCATGCTGTCACCTCTTGGGTGACCATGACTAGTGAACTGCATTGCGGTCGCGTCGGGGTGGGTGTTTGAGCAATGCGTGAAGAGCAGCGTCTTTGGAAGAATGAGCACGTCCGTGACATGTCTTGATTGGCTGGGCGGTCAGGACTATGTATGATTTTGTCATTGCGTGCTTTTGTCTTGTGTATAACCACATGACAATATGCGTACCAGTGTGGGCGATGACATCTGTGGAGAGCCCTCACAGGAAGGTGTGAGAGCGGCCTCTCCTCCGCGGCTGCCCCTGCCTCTCAGGAAACCGATTCCTCAGAGGAAGACACAGAAGGAGGTGAAGCCTGGGGCACATGTGCACTAGGCTGGGGAGAGGGGACATGATCCCACAACCCCAGAGAGGCCGGGATAACACAGGCTGGTGACAAGGGGCACCCTCTCGCCCAGACGGAGAGAGGCCGTTGGGCAGGAGCAAGAGGCTGCAGTATCTAGAAGATTTCAAGAGCCAGGTCTGCCACATGTTGGTCCTAGAAGCCAGCCTTGGTGCCTCTCTGTCCCCAAAGGAAGATCTCAGCCAGCATGTGGACCAGCTGGAGGCTCCCGCCCATCTCAAGCTCCACCCCTTCCCCTTCTTCCACCAGCCAATCAGGAGCTTCTTCCTCCTGTCCATCTGACATAAGGTCCTGAAGCCTCAGGCTGGTGAGGGAAACAAGAGATGATGAGCTCATAAGGGCACAGTCCTGGGCAGGTGGCAGCGCCCCGGTCCTCGGGGATGATCTGTGTGAGGCTGGCAGCCTAGGCAGGCCTTAGGTGGGGGGCAGAGAAACACTGGGGCCAGGCCCCTCCCGGGCCCAGTACCAGGCCTGGGCTAGCAGGGCCGGGCCAGGGACTAGGCGGAGGGGTGGCGCTGAGGCTGCCAGGAGGCACTGTGGCTCCGCTAGGCATAGAACTCCTCCTGCTTGTCAGGCTTCTGGTACGTGACGCTCGCCTGCTTGGGCTCCTCCAGCGTGTAGCTGCCCTCGTCCTTCTTCTTCATGCGGTAGATGAGCAGCGTGACCAGGAAAGCAGCGAAGAGGGCGCCCACCACGCCACCCACAATCACAGCTGTGGAGAAGAGGGCAGAGGTCAAGGCCCAGAGGCAGGGCAGGCTGAAGGTAGAGGGCCCCAGGGCGGGACGGGTGGGGTGGGCCTGCATCTGCCATTAGAGTTAAGCTGGAGTCAGTGCCAGCACAGCTCTGTTCTAACTGCCCCCTCACCGCAGCCTGGGAGGGGCGCTGTGGCCTTCACCAACCGCAAGACGCCGTCCATGCTAAGATGCTCGGGATTGTATGAGCTCTAGGAAAGGAAACACTGCCAACCTCACTGTGGCCCCTCCCCGTCACAGAGGAGCTAACTGCGGGACGGATGTGCCCCTCAGCGCCTGCCAGGCACAGGCAGGCCGTCCTATTCTCCAGGGAGGAGGGAGGCTGGGAGGCCACACCGGTCCTCAGGGGGGCCAGGGTCTGCACCATGAGTCCAGCGGGCCTTTAGCAGAGGTGATCAGGACAGGTCCCCAGGACCTGGGGTCAAGGGTGGGGGAAGGACAAGCCAAAGGATGGGTCAGGGGTCAATACTCAGGAAGTGAAGTCTCACACGGGGTCAACCAGCATGACCCAGGAAAGCAGGGTCAAAGTCAGAGTCCAGGGAGGGCCCTGAGGAAAGGTCAGAGGGCACCGAGGAAAGGTCAGAGGGCACTGAGGAAAGTGCTGGAAGTGGAGACAGAGCCAGGGGCAGACTGGGAGGGGTTGGCTCGGAGGATTCAGAGGGCCGCTCCTGGCAGTGGAGTCCCCATCTTTCCCTCTGGGTCTGGCTCCTAGGAAAACCAACTCCTGACCTCCCTTCTCCATTCCTAAAGCAAACTGAGGCCCAGGCAGCTGGTAGCTCCGGGCTCCTCGCCGGCCCCCTCACCCCGAGCCCGAGCCTCACCTACGAGCACCTCCTTCCGCTCCAGGATGCTCTTCTGGGGCAGCTGGGCGGCCGAGCTGCCCGAATCGATGGCATTGTCCAGGAGGCCCGGGCCCGGGCGGGCACCCTTGGGCAGTGTCCCAGGTGGAGGTGACGGTTTGGCCGCGGCCCCTCCCACGGCCACCACCTCATTGGCTGTGTCTGGCTGGGTGGTCTCTTCTTCCGGCAGCTCAAAGTCCCCGCTGGGTCCCCCGCTCACTGGCACCTCCGGCTCATCCCGGACTGTGGTCAAGAAGGACTCTGGAGTTGGGGTCTGCAGAGAGGGTGGCATGAACCCAGGAGTCAAGGTCGGGTACCCCTGGCAGCCATGCCCACTAGTACCACTCTTGCCCTGGTCTCCACTGCTAGCACCCACTAAGTACTCACTATGTTTAGTCAGCAGGGCACCATGCAAAGCAGCATCTTCATGAAGGAGGTACTATTACCACAAACTTACAGAGCAGGAATCATGTTCAGAGAGGTTAAGTGACTTGCCCAAGGACACACAGCTAATAAGTAGTAGAAGCAGAACTAAAGTCTAGATCTATCCAACAACAAATCTGTTTTGGTTTTGGTTTGGGTTGGGTTTTTTTGCAGTACTGGGGATTGAACCCAGAAGCATTCTGCCTTTGAGCTACATCCCCAGCCCTTTTTAAAATTTCATTTTGAGATAGGGTCTCTAAGTTGCCAAAGTTGGCCTGGAACTTAGGATCTTCCTGCCACAGGCTCCTGAGTCGCCGAGATTACAGACATGTGCCCTTGCACCCGGCCTGTGTTTCTAATCACTCTACAAGGCTGCCTCTGTTCTGTCTCACCACATCCTGTCCCTATCCTGTCCCCATCACTTCCCCTCCAGCAGCCTCACAGTCCTTGGGGGATTCCTGTCCAGAAGTTGTGTGGGGACAGCTGGGTTCACTGCTATGTCCTTGGGCCTGCTCCTGGGCCTGGGGTCCATGTGCCTGAGGCAGAGGAGAGCCAGTGCGAGAGCACAGTCGCAGAGTGTGACGCCCCTGAGGGCCGGTGCCCCAGACCCTGCAGATCTGATGGCCCCTCCGGCTGGAGGTAGGACCAGAGCTGGGAACCGTGAGACCAGAGTGGGGCTGCGGGAGCCTCGGGGCCGGGCGTAGCTTCTTGGCGGTGAGTGGAAACGGCGGGCCTGGCACCGGGCGAGGACAGGCAGTGCGCAAGGCTACACCTGCGGCCTGGGCTCCACACCCCGCCATTGTTCCCCCTTCCTGCTTGGCAAAGACTCCACGAGCACCAGGCTGCCCAGCTGCTCAGAGGAGCTGAGAGAGAGGCCCGATCCTGCTGGGGCTGACTGGGGACTGAGAGGGACTGACGCTGACTTGAGGGCAGCTCCTGGCCCAAGGACCCCTGTCTGTGAGGCCAGCTGCAAAGGGCTTTGGTGCCCCTCCAGAGTTATCACGTGCCCTCCTTGCCCAGTGCACCTGCCATGGGCCAGGCTACAGCTCCCATTTCCTTGTTTTTTTTTTTTGGGGGGGGCGGGTGGGTACTGGGATTGAACTCAGGGGCATGCTACCTCTGAGCTACACCCCTAGCTCAAAATAGGGTCTTGCTAAGTTGCTGAAGGTCTCACTAAGTTGCTGAGGCTGGCCTCGAACCTGTTACCCTCTTGTCTCAACCTCCCAAGTACTGGGATTACAGGCATGCATCTCCACCTGACTTGCCATTTCCTTGCTACCTGTCCATCCTGGTGATCCTCAGCATCCTCTCCCTTTGGCCCTCACCTCCATAACAACACAAACACACATGCACACCCTGGCCTGGAGGCTGCCTGGCTTAGGAGCTGGCTGCCCAGGTTCAAATCCTGGTGCCATTACTGGCTGGGAAGCCTTGGAAGCACCTCCTCCTCCCCAGGCATCAGGCCTCGTCTGCGTAGAGGACCACGGAGGCCTGCACCGCCAAGCAGCAGGCTCTTCTCATCCAGCTCTGTACTTAATCACCCCAGGCCAGTGATAACAACAGTGGGGGTGACAAGATGACAATAACAGTAGCTGAGCATTTAGTTGTTTACTATTGCCCCACATTGTTCTAAGCACTGTGGATATGTCAGGAAATTTAATCCTCACAACACCATGATAGATTTTCTATTATTTTCTCCTTTCCACAGATAGGCAAGTGGAGGTAGAGAAAGGACCGGTGACCGGCCTGAAGTCACACGGCTAGAAAGTGGCTGCAGAAGGATTCAAATTCAGGCTGCCGAGCGCCTGCATCTGCCTCTTAACCACAGCACACGGGCCCTCCCCATCACCACACACATCCACAGTTCCCTCCCCACGATGTCTTGTCCCAGGATCAGGACCCAAACCCCCATCCCCACCCCCATCCAGCTCCATCTCTGCTGCATCCTGGGACTCATGCCCGGCCTTGGTCCTGTGGCACATGTCCCTGGGCCCCAACTCCCCACCTGGCTCAACCCTAGAACCGCCTGGTCCCCACCCAGCCCAGCCCCTGCTCCTCCCCCAGACCCTGACCTCCCCTCTGCCCTCATGCCTGTCCCCTCCCAGCATCCTCACCTGAGCCACCTCCGTGGGTCCAGGGGCCGTGGTCCCCAGGGGCAGGGTGCTCCTCTCCGTGGCGTCAGGCTCCTGGGTGGTAGCCGGCCGCGGGAGGGCCCTTGGCCGGGAGGTAGCTGTGCTGGCCAGCCTGGGCGTTGGGGCGTCTGTGTCTGGGACAGCCACCGTGGTGGGAGGTGACGGTGCCGCTGGGGTTGTGGCCTGCACTGTGGCGGCTGTGGTCAGCGGAAGAGGCAGAAGCCTCCGCATGCCGGTGGTCCTTACGACAGCAGTGGTGGCCGTGGAAGGGGGAGCCACGGGGGTGCTGGGGGCAGCGGTGGCCACTGCAGCAGGCACCGTGGCCTCAGTTGGGGCTCCTGTGGTGGTGGCGGCAGTGGTAGCCATAGTGGTGGAGATGGTGGTGGCTCTCTGGCTGGGCTCTTCCGGGACCTCCGTCACCACTGGAGGACTGGTGACAGGCTCCGGGGTGGGGCGCTCAGAAGGGAGCTCCTCAAATGGGGTGCCCACGGGCTGGATGTCCATGGTGGGCAGCACAGCGGGTGTGGTGGGCACGGTCAGGGCCACGTCGGGGCTGAAGCGCATGGCTGTCTCAATGCCCGACTCCTGTTCAAAGTCTGAGGGGTGGGAGAGGTAGAGCTAGGGAGCTGGCGGCAACTGTGAGGGCGTGAGGGGCCCACGTGAGCAGCGGCCAGCAGGACGGGGTGCCTGACCCCCTCTCTTTGCCCGATTTTCCCAGGAAAATGGGAGGGAAAGGAGGAAGGCACGGCCTGGCCATGGGTTACCAGTTGGCCCACACTCCCAACTCCTCTCTGCCCAGACAAAAATTCTTCAAGGGACCACTGCTTCCAAGAAGCCTCCCCTGACTACTCCAGTCTGTCAGGTTGAGGCCAGGCGGCGGTGAGTACGGAAGGCCCGACTGGCTGCAAACCTGGCTGCGGGTTCAGAGCGCAGGGGCATCTGGGAAGGGCCAGGAGCCTGGGGCAGTGCGTCTCCAGGACCTGGCCCAGAGACCTGGCAGTGGGCAGAGGGCAAGGAGCCCTTCCTGCAGGGGAACTGCCTGTGCGGGGTCAGGGAAGGAACTTGGAGGGAACAGATGAAGGGAGCGAGGAGGGCTGGTGCAGAGGGCGAGGGAAAAGCCACAGCTCCTGGGGCGGAGGAGGGTGGGAGCCGTGAGGTTTGAGAGCAGAAATGTGACTCATTAGGGGAAGGTTTTTATTTACCAAGATTCCCCTGGAAGAGGCTTAGAGGAGCAGGCTAGAGGGGAGACTAGAGGCTGGAGCTGTGGACAGCCGCCCCATAGCACATGGACCTCAGACTGTGACCTCAGACTGTGTCATCAGAAGTCATCTGTCCCCTCATGGGCTGATTGTCACTCCCTCTTTTAGCTACATTTCCAGGGCTCCTTCTTGTCCTGATTCCTCCCGGAGGCCCCAGGAGAAAGTGTCTCACCTCTGTACTCAGGTAACAATATGGAGACTCCAAGAGACAGCATGCTAAAAGTCATGCAAGACTGGGGTGGACCTGCCAAATCGCATGCTGCTCTGCTGGTCCCACCGGCCCTGCCTGCCTTCCCCAGGGCCTTCTCAGGCCCCACCGGCCCTCCTCTATCCTAGCACCAACCACCCCACCCCTGGGCCATAGCTGATTGGACCCAGGGGGTCACCTGACCCAAGCTGGGCCAATCAAATCGCATGGCCACCAAGAAGTGGCTGCTCAATTCCTCCCAGAGGGTGGGCTGGTACCCTGAATGCTGGGAGTGTCAGTATTTTCCAATCAGGCTGGAGGGCAGGGTCCACAAGGCTGCAAAGCAGCACACAGGATGCAGAGTCAAGACCCTGAAGGGCTGGGAGTGCTGGGTTCTGGGGCCCTCCCAGGCCTGGTTCCTTCTGGGGAGGATGCTGTGCCCTCCTGGTCCACAGGGTCCTGGAGACAGCCCCGCCTGAGCTCCGCACAGTAGCAGCACCCGCTGAGTGGGCTCCTGGGGGTGGGGCGCTGGTCAAACAGTCATTACTGACCGGCAGGGAGCGGGGAGGTACTTACAGCCCGAGCCTGACCCCGAGTAGAGGTCATCCAGTTCATCATCTGGAAAGGCGTCATCGTCCCCGGAGCCCTCAAGGTCCACGGGCCTCTCGAAGTTCTCGCTGCGCCAGCGCTGCGCCTGGGTGGTAGAGATGAGCACGGGCTCAGCACGCAGGGCCAGCGTCCCAGACATGCCCCAAGGGACCGCAGGACATCACGTAAGCAACAGAGAGCTGGGCTGACTCCTGCCCGCCCAGCCCCATCCTGCCTGATGGCCACACCCAGGGACCCCTGGCCGCTCTCCCACCTCCTGATTGGATCCCTGAATGGCAGAACCTGATTTAGAGCCAGCCCGGGCTGGACTTGAGTCCTGGCACCATTGATTGCTAAATATGGGACCTGGGGCAAGTTATTTAATCATGCATGCCTCAGTTTACCCATATGTAAAACAAGCAAAGAGTACCTGCCTCATCCAGTGCATATGTAGTGGGCTAATACATAAGCAGTGCTGAGCGCATCCTGTGTATGCAGCAGGTGCTCAGCACAGGCTAGTTGTCACCCTCCATGTGGCCACTCACTCACAAGCACCTTTCACAGACAAGATCCCACTGAGCCCACAGGGCCGGGTGAGGGGTCAGAGGGCATCAGCCCAATCCACAGACAAGGGAACTGAGGCCCAGTTGCCCCAGGTCCCCAGAGGGCAGGGGGGACACAACATGGAGACCCAGCCTCTGGTTGAGACCTTAAGTGGCACCTCAAATTCCCAAAGGCAGGGTAATTAGCATTATCAGACAGACATGGTATTGGCGTGGGGGAGGGGCAGGGAGAGGAGGGAGCCAGGCTCTCGCCCTGGTCCTGACCTTCCCCAACCTACCCCCAGGTATCTCAAGGCCCAGCAGGGCCGAATGCCCTTCCTCCTCCAGGGCGTGGGTGGAGGGGTGAGAGGGGCTTCTTCAAGGGGCCAGCTCTCCAGGCAGAAGCCTTCCCAGAGAGAAAGGGCTCCTGGTGGACTCTTCCCTTGGCCCCCACCCTGCACCCCTGGGGTTGGAGCCAGGGCTAAGGACCTCAAGGGCAAGAACGCAGACCCCCAAGGAGGAGCAGGTGTGGCCTTGCTCGGTGGCCTACCCCAGCCAGTCTCTGGCTCCAGACTGAGCCCAGCCACAGTCCCCATCCCTGAGCACTTTCACGGAAAGGTGAGACTAATTCCTTGAGCTAGGATATGATGGACAGGGCATCCACAATCTTTGTCTTCCACAATCCAGATGGAGAGGGAAAGGTGTCTCGGGCAGCCAGGAGCAAAGCTCTGGGGTGGGAGGTGCAGCCCCACCCTGCGTCGCCCGCCTCCCTGTTCTTTACTCTCCTGCCTGGCTCATGCATGCCGCGTGCTGTTCCTTCTGCCGGCAACACTCTTCCTTCTGAACCAGTCTCGCTCCCAGGTCACTCCTGAGAAGCCCTCCTCCTTCAGACTTCCAGAGCACCCGCGCTCCCAGCTCACAACCTCCACCACTCCTGTGAGCTGCTCCTACCCCCGCTAAGCCAGGCACTTGATGAAGGTGACACATGCCTTGTCTAGCAAGATGCCTGGCCTGGAGTAGGTCTGGGGACATATATGTTCAGGATGGAGCTAGAGTTAGACAATGTGAAAGGTTCCCGGGGCAGGGCAGGGGTGGGGCGGGCTGGGGCCAAGGTCGGAAAGTCAGTGGATGTCCAATCACAGAAGGCTTGTGGTGTCTGGCTGGTGACTTTCTCTTGGAAATGACTCACTTTTTATCCTGATTGCACATCAAAATATTGTGAGAGCTGAACCCAGGGATTCGGTAGATCTCAGAGAGTGTCTGAGCATCTGCAGTGTTGGACGGGCAGTGGGGAGCCATGGGAGGTGTGTGAGCAGGAGCGAGGCTGGATTGGTGCTGCATTTTGTGTTCAGCCTCTCACACCCCTGCCACTGAAGGGACCCCTTCTGGAGTTCATGCAGAGTCGGAGAGAGGATCGCAAGCCTGGCTTCCTGCCCCCAGCATCAACCACCTGCTCCAAAGCTCTCCCCAGCCCAGCCAGGGCAGGGAGCCAGGAGATGGCCCCTACACACACACACATACACACACACACACACACACACACACACACATGTCTGGAGGTAATGAATTAATCAGTATTTACTTTTTACTAGTGAGTCATGGAGTGGAACAATTAGTGTAATTGCTCCCGTGACTAATTGCTGGGTCTTTCTCCTTTTTAGACATCCCAGGAGCTCAGAGCACCATGGTCCAGCTTTTGCCAGCTCCCCCCTCTGCCCAGAAGAACAGATCCCCGGGAACAGGCTGAGGGAGCTAGCGGACTCCCCACTCCTGCAGCCCCCACGAGCTGGAGCCCCTTGGTGACTTCTGCTCCCGTCCCTCCAGTCACTCAGCAGGCACGATGGGGACTGAGCAGGCCGGGGCTCAGGCTCCTGCTCCTGGACGGGGCCATCACCGTTGTCTTTCCATCCTTCCACAAGCTGGGGAGGGGCTGGGAGGAGGTATTCTAAGAGGTCTGCGATTCCTGGGACCCCAAAACAGGAGTGAAGCTGGGAGCCACAGAAGGAACCTTCAAGATTCCAGTGCCACATACCAGCCCCTCATGCCCTGTTTCCAGAAAAGCCTGAACAAACCCAAAGACCCTCCCCCCAGGCCTCTCAAAGCCAGAGACCCTGGAAATGACATTCAGAGACACAGAGAACAGACAACACACACTGACCCAGAGGCAGCCAGAGAGGCTCAGTGTGTCCGTATGCCTCTGGGTGCTCACGGGCGCAAAGGGGGTGAAGGGGGGGCTGTGCAGCTCCGAGGCTCAGAGACAAGCATCCAGCCTCTTTCAAATCCATCAGCCTCCACTCAGGTAGCTCTCACCTAGATACTATTCATCCCTAGCTCAGTAGCCATCGACATGACAACTGTTACCATGACGACCATCTCCTCCATGCTAAGGACCAGGAGCTCCAGCTCCCCACAGAGATGGGGGTGCAGGAGAGGGAGAGACCATGAAGGAACAGAGAAGATGACAGGGAGGGGGAAGGTGGAGATAGGGATGGAGAGGGGAGGCCGGGGGAGGCTGGGGGCAGAGGGGCACATGGCGGGGGAGGGGTGGAGGGAGGGCTGGGGCTGAGAGGGAGAGAGGGCGAGAGTGGGAGGCAGAGGGAGAGAATTCTCTCACATCTTAATTTAGCTTCATGCTGATCAGAGGAAGCTGGGGAAGGGGCGACCTCAGTGACTTTCCAAACCTGCGTTCTTTGCGAATAATAAGCGGCCCCTGATGGGGTGGGGAGGTGGCCACAACCCAGTCACCCCTAAGCGCAGCCTGGGAGGCTGGGGGCTTAGTGCTGGGGTCACATGGGACCTGTGGGGGTGGGGACCCCACAGGAACACTAAGGGTGCTGATAGCTGCGGTACCCCAGGGGGTGGGCTGGGGGCAGCCTGGGAAGCAGCAGGGAAAGCGTTAGAAGGTTAAAGTGCCAGAGGAGGAGGGTGACAAACAGCCTTGGACCCCTAAACGACCTCTGCATTTGCATAATTTCATGCATAATGAGCACAATTTCCCTTAAAGAACTGAATCCAAATGACCAGGACCCTGCTGGCCTCTCCCTGACCATGTCTGTGCCCCTCACAGGTAAACTCGCACCCTGCTATGCCTGACAGGAGGCACCCACACCCTCAACATGTGCGCACACACACACACACACACACACACACACACACAGCAACTGACATGATATGGCCCAACATCCTCATGCATGCACTATACACCTCAGCAGGTGCATGTTGTGTACACACACACACACATACACACACCACCACCACACAATCAAGAGCAATGCTAGCCAAGCCCAGCCTACACACCCACTAGCACTTATGGGCAACACAGCCCCACACCAGTGGGCACCTGCCCATCTGCTACCCCCTAGCCACATGCCCCCGGGGTGCTCACGGACACGCACACCCTGTCCTCAGCTCACATGCTCACAGATGCCCCCACAAACCTCAGAAAGACTCATGACCACATGCGTCACGCACCCACCTCCCCCAAGGCCCAAGCCATCCCACCCCCATGCACACGCGTGGCCCCAAAGTCACACAGCCCTCCTGCGCGTGGCCCCTGACAACCTGAACCAACCTTCCCCACGCTCACACGCCACACCTACCATGCACGGCCCTGAGTGTGCACACAGGAAGCCCGGCCTCCTCTTCCTGCCACCATGAGCTAGGGCGGGGGATACCTGGGGAAGCTCCTCCACGCAGCTGCTGGGGGTCTGGGCGTCGGGACCCCAGGGGTGCTGCCGAGGACCCCAGAGCCCGAAGCCGCGGGAGCCAACCACGCCACTGGAAGCCCATCACTTGAGTGGCGGCCGCCTCTGTCACAAGCCCCAGTGTTTCCTTATCATCTCACAGATGCAGGCACCGAGGCTAGACAACTGGGACTGAGCACGGGTCCTCAGTCACCGACACCCTTGTCCTGGATACTCTGGGGCCACCCAGACCCGCTGCTTGTCCAAGGTTCGCGGTTCCTACACCTGTGACTCACAGCCTGCCCTCAGCCCCTGCACGTGTGCGTGATGCCCCAAATACCTGCCTGATGCCCACACGCTTACCAACGTGACCCTGGACAGATGTCACCCCGCCAGATGTGCATCCCTCCCGTGCACCGACAAACAGGCCCCCTCGTACACACTTCTGTTACCAGGTGAGACACACCCTTCCCAAGACTCACACCTCTGCCCCTGCCATTTTCCCAAGCCTCACTCGGTGCCACTGCCCCACCTGGAACCAGCCACAGCCTCGCCCACAGAGGCATGGCAGTCCCACCCGGCAGGGCCCAGGCCCAGCAGTGACCAGCAGCCCCTCAGCCACCACCCACCCCGACTCTGTCCAGTTCATAGAGCAGCTGGGGAGGCTGAGGGGTGCCCCAAAACCTGGGCCAGGAGCTGTGTGCCCCCAGGCTGCCCCCCTCTCTCCCTGGGCCACTTGGCAGCACTGGGGTGGGCAGCATCAGAGTAAGTCTCCCCACTTCCAGGGCCACCGTCACCCTGTGAGGGAAAGCCAAGGCCCCTCCCTCTCCCACCACGGCCCTTTTCAAGCCTGAGATGCCAGGGTCTCTCATGCCCAGCCCCCACCGCCTTCACCTCCCCGCCCTGAACCTTCTAGAGAACAGGACAACACAGAGACCAAGCCAGCACCGGTCAGCGCGTCCTCTGACTGCCTGTGTCTGTCAGGCAAGGCCCTGACCTCAGCGCTCCGTTCTCTCATCTGTAAAATGGGGATAATGGTAAAAGAGCAGGTGGAGCCAGGCGTGGTGGCACACACCTGTATTCCCAGTACTTGGGAGGCTGAGACAGGAGGATCGCAGGTTCGAGGACAGCCTCAGCAACTTAGTGAGGCCCTGAGCAACTTAGTGAGACCCTGTTTCAAAATTAAAAATAAAATAGGGCTGGGGTGAGGCTCAGAGGCAGGGCTCCGTGGTAGAGCATTTACCCAATGTGCTGAGACCCAGGCCTCCATCCCCAGCACAGGCAGAACTGAACAAATAAACACAGCCATGATTATTGTTAGCTATGGCTAGTATCGCTATTATTATTTCTGAAGACTTTATCTCATTTAAACCTCATTCTCACCAGGGAAGTGGATGTAGCTGAGCCTATTAACGCCCAGAGAGGTGGGGTGTATTGCCTGGGCCACACAGAGGGGAGAGTGCAGAGAGAGCAAGGGAGGGAGGGCGGGAGACACCGCCACCGCACAAATTAGGTCAGCTGGCAGGGGGCCGGGTGCCCGCACCCCTGTGCCGAGCTAATCATGCTGCAAAAGCTAAGAACAAAATCAAGTGTAATTAGTTCTGCCCAAGCTTCCTTCCCCTAATTAGCCAGGCTTGATCTCCACTCTCCTGTGACTAGAGGCAAAATGTGAGCAAGGGCCGGGAGCCCAGCTTGAGGTTCAGACAGTTGTGGGTTCAAGTCCAACTCTGCTGACTTGCTGGGTGACTTCGGGCAAGTTGTTTAACCTCTCTGAGTCTTTGTTTGGTTAAATAGGGGCAATAATAATTCATACTTCATAGAGCTGTTATGAGAATTAAATTAGATAACGTACCAGAAATGCAGGCTGCCTCGTATTCAGCTGGCGCTCAGCAATCTTTTGTTGGCATTCCCATAGCATGTGCTTCCCACACTGGGCCTCAATGTTAAAGC
The DNA here is from genome assembly GCA_004027185.1 of Glis glis. Taxonomy (NCBI): domain Eukaryota; kingdom Metazoa; phylum Chordata; class Mammalia; order Rodentia; family Gliridae; genus Glis; species Glis glis. The sequence continues at coordinate 32,295 of PVJS01004438.1, forward strand.
TAAACTAGTCCTGAAAAATCGCTGAGTTCAATTCCCTCTCCCAACAGATGTGGAAACTGAGGCACAGAGAGGGGGAAACTGCATTGTTCCCCTAAGGATGGGGCAGGGATTAGCCTGCCAAGCAGCACTCAGAGAGGTCAAGCGATCTCCCCAAAGACACATAGAGAAGCTGGGTAGCAACGGAGGGGGTGTTGGCAGAGCAGAGCACTGTGGAGCCCTGCAGCCTCTGTCCCCAGAAGGCCCGGGTCCTGAGAACCCAGGGGTACCCCTCAAGCTCAGCAGCTCCCCCAAGATCCGGAGCCTTGCCACAGGAATGCACCTGCCGGGGCCGGGCTCGGGCAGCAGTGCAGCCAAGGAGGCTGTGTGATGGCCAGCCTGGCCCCCGCCCCCACAGCTGCCCTGGCCGGGACTCAGCACCCCCAGTGCACCTGCCTGCACTGCCAGGGAGGGCCACGGAGCCCCCCCAAGCAGAGGCCCCAAAGATTAAGCCAAGTGCAGACATGCACCCAACACTGTCCCTGACCCCTCCCGGTCGCCTGCACTCTTGCTCCCCCCACCCATGGGCAGCTCTGAGGGCAGACCCCCCATCGCATCCCAGGCAGCTGTGCTGTCCCTTCACCTGCCCGTGCCTCCACGCTCAGCTCCAGCCTCCCCAAGTCACGCACGCCCTGGCGACAGGAGGGCGGGGGCTCCCCCCGCTTGCCGGGCACAAGCCCCTCCCCCTTTCCACTTTCCTTTGCCCCATTTGTAAAATGAAAAGAAATCAAGCCTGGCGATCTAAGGAGGGCCTTTCTCTATTCTGGTACTCTGGGTTGGCTAGAATTCAGGCCTCAGGTCACGGAGATCCAGGGCAATGTTATTTATAAGAGGGAAAAAGTGGAAACAACCTACATACCCAACCACGGGGGATAAATAAGTGAGGGTACAACCTTGATGTGGAATAGTATGCAGCTGTCAACAACTGTTTCCACAAATCCATACTATGTAGTTAGGTCACTAAAAAGCCTAAATGCATCATAAAAGGCTTCTTCTTTCTTGTTTGTTTGTTTTTTGTTTTTTTTTTGCGGTACCGGGGATTGAACCCAAGGGCGTTCTACCTCCGCGCTACACCCCCGGCCCTATTTTTTATACTTTATTTTGAAACCGGGTCTCACGAAGTTGCGGAGGGCCTCACTAAGTAGAGAGAGAGAGAAAGACAGGGAGAGAGAGAGAGAGAGCAAGCGAGCTGAGGCTGGCCGCGAATCCGGATCCTCCGGTCTCCGCCTCCCAAAGTACTGGGATTACAAGCGTGCGCCACCACGCCCGGCCTTTCTTTCTTGTTTGAAGAATATTAAAGATATAGGAGAGGGGCACGCTGACTGTCAGGAGGTGATACAGCATGGGCTGCTGGTAGGATCGCCCAGCCGGTCTGTCTCTCAGTGCCTGTGTGGCCCTGGGCGGACACCTAACTCTCCCAGCCGGCTGTCCCCGGTAAAACAAAGGTAAGGCACCCACCTGGTGAGCACCCCTGGAGCAGGCCAGCATGTTACCAACTGCTCAGCGAGCACTGGCTATTAATACTGCTATCGTCATTAAGTTTAAAAAGTAGGTTACAAAACACATGTGGACGCCGATCCTATTTTAATGAACTCACTACCAAAGTGAATTCTAAACGCTGAATTACACAAATGGTTCCTGGAGGCTGTCTCTGGGTGGTGGGATTACTGGCAGTTTTTATTTTTTTCTCAGGCCCTTTTTTGTAGTTACCAAATTTTCTACGACAGACTCGTGGCACTTTTATTATTAGAAACAGCCTGCTCTTTCTGGGTGCCCAGCCCTGCGTTCTCTGGTCTGTAAAACTCCTCAGCCCCTTCCTCTTGCGGAAACCAACTCTGAGCTGAGGGAGTTGGCGGCCACGTCTCGCCGCAGGCGGGCTGGCTTGGAGGGCCTGGCTCCCTCCCCTGGCATCAGCTGTCTGGCTGCCACACTGGCCCATGGCACAGACGCCCACCCGCTGCCATCTCTGCCAGCCCGGATCCTGGCTCCAGTCGGGTGGGGTGCAGGCTGCCCACCCCACCGCTGCCCACCCACCTCCTGCCCCAGGAAATCCAAGCCCCCTCCTCGACCCACCCCAGGCACTGCCCCACAATCCCAGCACCTGCCTCTCCCGTCACACTCTAGGCCCCTGACACTCTGCTCATTGGTTCCTGTCCCCAAGCTGTGCCTGAGAGCAGGACCACCCACGGCGGCCCCAGCCCTGCAGCCCCCACTGCACGCTGCTCCAGCAGGAGGCCACTCACCGGTCAGGCCTGCCCTGCCTCCCGGGACACCCTTCCCCACCAGCACAGCCAGCAGCTAGTGGGCGCCTACTGTGCACCAAGCTCTCTCCTAGGCACTCGGGGTCCCGCATCTGCAGGCCCCCCCAGGCATCGCACGCACTCCAGTCACTGCCTGGCCCAGTGGAGGAAGGCCTTTCATGGGGACTCTGTACCTCCACTGTTGTCATCCAGACCCCACCAGATCATGAGGGGACTGCTGGCCCCTCTCCAGATGGGGAAACTGAGGCACAGCAGGATTATTTTTTTGAACCCTGGCCCAATCCTGTGCCCAGGGAACTCCTGAACCAGAGAACACATGCAGGGATCCCAGTCCGCAGTATGACTCACCCCACTGGGTGTTTTTCTGGAGGAGGCCTGGCCCACTGCCCCCACCGTGAAGGAGGGCTGCGGCACCCACAGAGGGAGCACTCACTATGCGTCAGGCTCTCCGTACACACACTGCCTCATTTTCTTCACAAACACGTTCCTGGTGAGGTATCATTATCCCCATTTTCCAGATGAGCAAGTCAGAGTTCAGAGAGGTAAAGCAATTGACTAAAGTCACACAGCAGTGAAACAGGATTTCAACCCAAGATTAGCTGAACCCCAAGCGCTTTGCACTGCAGAGCGTGCCTACTCCCGATCCCCACGGTCTCCCCCACAGGAAAGCTCCTTGAGGGTGGGGCAAGTGCCAGAGACCCCCCCACACCCAGCCCCCTGCACACACAGACAGATAACAGCCTGATGTGGGGAGCGGGCGGAAGTGGAGGACAAGACGTGCTCATGTGACAGGCGGCCCAGCTCAGGTAAGCTCACCCCACCCCATGGCTCACCAGCAGGTGCCTTTGGGACTTGGCCAGGCCCCCACCCCGGGGGTCCTCGAGTCTCCACAGCATGGCCCAGGTGGAGGCAGGTGCCCCAGACCCAGCTTCCTGCTTCCCAACTGGGTCCTAGTCAGGTTCCTCCAGCTCCCTGGGCCTCAGTTTACCCTCCTACAACATGGGCGTGATGATCCCCAATGCTCACAAGAGCACCGCCAATCCACCCAGCAGCAAATGGCAGCCATAGGGACGTGCCAGTGTCCCCACTCGAAGCTCACCTCCCTGACCACCAGGTCACCGCATTGTCCCCACACGCCCACAGCTGTCAACACCAGGGTGCTAACTCGCCCCTGCCTGAAATAGCGCATGTTTGTCTCCTGGTTTAACGTTCATCCCCCCCGGCACCAGCTCCTGAGGACAGTGGCTGCGTCTGTGTGGTCACTTCTCTGTCCCCAGAATATTTCTGGGGCATAGTCGGCCTCCCTGTGTTTGTTCAGTAAACACAGGTCTGCATGGTCTACCTCCTGCCCCAGCCGCCGGGTGAGCCCAGAGGGGCCCTTCTCTGAGCCTCAGTCTCCCAGGGCATGGGACAAAGGTTCTTTCTGGTCCCCCCAAACTCAGCCTGGAGAATTATAAGTGAGCCGGGAGGAGGGAAAAGAAATTGACAGATCCCAGCATATTTTTGTTGTCAAGTGTCTGTGCAAATTATACACAAGAACATGCAGACCCGTTGGCTCCGGGAACCTCTGGTCCAGTCCGCTTTTGCACCAGCCTGGCAGGGAGGCTGGCAGCACTGACCAATGCCCACCCAATGCCAGGCCTCCTCCTCACCTTACTCCAGCTCATCTCTCCAGAAACAAGGTGGACTCAAAGACCAGGCAACTCTCTAGGGGTCAGTGGACCTAGCTGGAGGTTAGGACGGAGTCAAAAAGGGGGTGCAAGAAGCTGGGCATGGTGGCGCATTCCTGTAATCCCAGTACTTTGGAGGCTGAGGCAGGAGGATCATAGGTTTGAGGCCAGCCTCAGCAATGTAGTGATACTCGCAGCAACCTAGTGAGACCTTGTTTCAAAACAAAAAATAAAAAGGGCTGGGGGTATACCTCAGAAGTATAATGCCCCTGAGTTCAATCCCCAGTATGACAAAAAAGAATTAATAATAAAAATAAAAAGCCGGGCGTGGTGGTGCACACTTGAAATCCCAGTACTTGGAAGGCTGAGACAGGAGGACCACAGGTTCATGGCTAGCCTCAACTACCTAGTGAGGCCCTCTGCAACTTAGTGAGACCCTGTTTCAAAATAAAGAATTAAAAATAGGAGCCGGGCATGGTGGCACACGACTGTAATCCTAGTACCTGGGAGGCTGAGACAGGAGGATCCAGGTTCACGGCCAGCCTCAGGACTTAGTGAGGCCCTCCGCAACTTTGTGAGACCCTGTTTCAAAATAAAGAATAAAAAAAAAAATAGGGCTGGGGTGTAGCTCAGAGGTAGAATGCCCCTGGGTTCAATCCCCAGTTCTGCAAAAGTAAATAAATAAATAAAAATAAAAAGAGCTGGGCGGAGGGGATGGAATGTCCCTGGGTTCAATCCCCAGTACCACAAAAAAGGGGGTACAAGGCAGATGGGGGTGGGAGCAGGTAGTGGGGAGGGACTAAGAGAGCAGACATAGACCCTAGTGTCACTTGGGGTTCCCATACCCCCAGGACCAGCCCCAAGGGCGAGGGGCGGTCGTCTGACCTTAGTGAGCACCTGAAGCCAGGTGAAGGGTTCGGGGGCCTCAGGAGTCTGGGGCTGTGCTGGGCTGACCCAGCTCCCGCGCTGTCCTGCGCTGTCCTGGGAGACACACAGCTCTGACACTCCTGCCCCTGCTCAGGCCCAGCCTGAGGACACCACACACTCTGGCAGCCCAAGTGCCTGTCTCGGCTGAGCCTCCCCAGGAGCCGCTGTGGCTCCCTCCCGCTCCTGTTTGCCCGGCTATTTATAACCAGCGTGAACTCACATGGTGGAGATTCGGCTCTGCCCCGCCCCGCCTTCCCGCTGGCTTCTGGGCTGTTCCACTTCAAGGGACCGAGGAGACCAGATTTGGAGGGTCTGAGCTACAGAGGCCTTGTGGGGGCACCACCTTCGCTCAGATGGAAAACTGAGGCCCGCAGCAGGAGTCAGACAAGAAGACAGAGGGGAGGGCCCGGTGCCACCTCCCTGCTCGCCCTCCAGCCCAAGGTCAGGATCTGGGTGGGCCAGGCCGGGGCTTGGGCTGGGAGGTTGCAGAATGATGGCCAATCCCTCACCCATAACTCCTGCGTCCTGGGAGGCAAGTGGGGCCTCCAAAGAGCAGGGACTCTGAGGCTGGACTCCTTGGTCCCCATCTCAACTCTGATCTTCAGCAGCTGTGCAGCTCTGGGCAAAAGTGTACCTGTCTGAGCTTCAAAGGGTTAGGAGGATTAAATAAGATGATCCAAACAAGGCCCCGACTTACGGCCTATTTTTCAGCCTGGTGGCCCAAAGGCAAGCTGTCCCTCCAGAGCCTTAGTCGTCCCATCTAGGAACAGGACAATGGCACAGCCCAGATGGTCAGGAGGCCGGAAGCAGAAGTTGTCACACACAGCATGGTCAGCATGCAGTCCTTCCTCCTTTCCTCTGCTTTCAGGGGCCCTGTGACTCCTGCCACCCCACAGCTTCTCCCCTGACAACCTTTTTATTTTCCTGTGGTACTGGGGATTGAACCCAGGGGCATTCTACCTCCAAGCTACACCCCAGCCCTATTTATTTTTTATTTTGAAACAGGGTCTCGCTAAGTTACTGTGCACTGGCCTTGAACCTGTGATCCTCCTGTCTCAGCCTCCCAGGTACTGGGATTACAGGCATGTGCCACCACGCCCCACTTGACAACCTGTGTCTGGTGTCACTGAGCACCTACTGTGTGCCGGGCCCAGTGGGGCGTTTCACAGATATCATGCTATCGAATCTTCTAAACAACTCCTCGAGGGGTAAACTCTTCCCAGCTCTGCTATGAGCATTCCACACTGTTGAATGTGGATGTTCCATAAATACCTAAGGGATGAATGGATCCAAGAATGAATGCGATCAAAACTCCAGATAATAACAAGCCGGCGGGGCTGTGGAGAAACGCAAAGCCTCGCTCACCACTGGTGGGAATGCGAAATAGAACAGCCACTTGAGAAAACAGGCTGGCAGCTCCTCAGCATGTTAAACATAGAGTTCCCATATGACTCAGTAATTCTACTCCTGGGATATATATATATATGTATATATATATATATATTCAAGGAAAATGAAAACATATGTCCACATTCAAAAGAAACAAAAAACCAGCATTATCCATAATAGACCAAAAGCTGAAACTACCCAATACCTATCAACTGATGAATCAATACAAAACATGTGGTATGTCCATACAATGGAATATTATTCAGTGAAAAAAGAACAAAGTACTGATACATGCTACAGGATGACTGAACCTTGAAAACATTATGTTAAGTGAAAGAAATCAGTCACAAAAGGCCACGCAGCACGAGTTCACTCAAATAAAATGTCCAGGACAGGCAAATCATAGCTACAGCAGCAGGTTAGTGACCGCCAGGGCCGGGCAGTGAGGGAGAAATGGGGTGGCTGCCGATGGGTACAGAGTTCCTTTTCAGAGTGATAAAAATGTCCTAAGTTGGTGGTGATGGCTGTGCAACTCTGTAAATGCACTAAATAGCACTGAATTATAGCAGTCCCCTGCTCCACAGGGGATGCGTCACAAGCCTCCAGCGGATGCCTGAAGCCTCGGGAAGCATCGAGCCCTATACATGCTGTGCTTTTCCTCCGTGCCCTGCCATGCTGCCAGGGGGGTCCGGGGTTAATCTTCCCTTCCATGTCCTATGCCCTGGCGCCTCTTCTGTATAACCACCCTCGCGCCCCGGAGCCAAGACTAAAGTCAGGGTCGCGCGAACACAAACACTGAGATACCAGACAGTCAATCTGATAACAGCGATGCTACCAAGTGACCCGTGGGCAGCCAGTGTATACAGCGTGGGTGATGAGAGGCCCGGGAGAGACAGAACAGGACCGCTGGAGATTTAATCACACCATTCAGAACAATGCGTGATTTAAAATTTATGGATTGTTTATTTCTGGAATTTTCCATTTAATCTTATCGAACCACACCTGACTGTGAGGAGCTGCAGCTGTGGAGAGCGAAGCCGTGGACAGGGGGCTACTGTATACACTTTAGACGGGTAAACTGTATGGGACATGAGTTATATCTCAATAAAGCTGTTGTTTAAAGAAGAAATGTAGCCGGGCGTGGTGGCACGCGCCTGTAATCCCAGTACTTAGGAGGCTGAGACAGGAGGATTGCAGCTTTGTAGCCAGCCTCAGCAACTTATAGGGAGGCCCTCTGCAACTTAATGAGACTTTGTTTCAAAATAAAAAATAAAATAGGGCCAGGGGTGTAGCTCAGAGGTAGAATGCCCCTGGGTTCAATCCCCAGTACCACTATATATATATATATATATATATATATATATATATATATATATATGAAGAAATGTGAGGCTCAGAGAGGGGGAGAAACTTGCCCAAGGTCACACAACAGAGCCTGGACTCAAATTCAGAGGCTCCAGAGAAGCCCGGTATTCCTTATCCTGACAACACTCTGTCTTGTCCCCACTCTCCCATATGAGTGCCCCCTACCCAAGCCTCCACAGCCCCCACACGGGACAAGCAAAGGGGGGCACCGCAGAACACAAGAGGGGGAGCCCCGCTCAGCAACGGCCCCTCTGTGCTCGCTAAAGGCCACATTGTCTGGTGGGGCCACTGGAAGGGGGCAGGCTCGGCCCAGAGTCCTGAGAGAGACCCAGAGGACAGGAGGCAGCTCCAGACCCGGGCTGGCTGCCACCTCCATCCCTAGACCTCAGTTTGCAGCTGCAGCCCTCGGTGGATCTGGGATGCCCACGTGGCTGCCCTGCTGCCCTCAGGAAGGGACGAGGCCGGGTACCTGCTAAGGAAGAGGGGCCCCAGCAGTGGAATGCAAGTCCACCTGCCCCGTCCCACAGCCTCAAGGACAGACGCCCCCCCACTGGCTCCAGGCCCACCCTCGTCCCCGGCCCACCTCCGCTTGGCTCCCAGGCACCAGCCCCCACCCATGCCAGCTGGCAGCCGCCAAGCCCCAGGCTGGTTTCCGCTCTCTATTCTCTGCACGGAGGCCCGTCTGTCCCCTGTCCCGAGGGCTGGGCCTAGGCTTGGGCTGCCAGGCCTCTGTCTGGCAGGTGCTCACTAGGCCCCTTTCCCCTCCCCTCCATGCCCCTGCAGGCTGGACTCAGGTATGAAGTCTGACAGCCCTAGTCCTTGGCCTCCAGCCTCAACACCTCAGCGGTCACCACCCCCCCCCCGCCGTGGTCCCCTATCTCATCGCTAAGAAGAGAGAAGGTGACCTCAGAGCCTCACAGCTCAGACCGCAGGGCAGGGGCCACGAAGGATCCAGAGCCCCTGCCCTCAGCCCCAGGGGTAGGGTAGCAGGACGCAGAGAGGACCCGGAGCCCAGCAGTCTCCTGAGATCAGTGTGTCCTGTGCTCTGCCACCCCTCCCCACCCATGGCACAGGCTCCCTCCTGAGCGCAGAGTCCACACACCCTACAGGGCTTCAGGGACCTGAGTGTCCTGGTCCCCACAAGCCCTGCAGCCCAGGGACAAGGCCAACACACCCCCTCCACCAGGAGACCCTTATAGCCCTCCCCAGGCAGGGTCAGAAGACCCGCTTCTGCCATCGGACCCCCAGAACACCAGCTTTGACCCTCCCCCAGGGAGGAATGAGCGAGCCCTGTCTAAGAGTCAACGCTGTGCAGAAGACAGAAGACAGCACTTACGAGCAAAGGACCCAGGCTGGAAAAGACGGGCTCCAAGTCAGACCTCAACCAAGGGGCTGGTGCGGGAAAGTCTTGTTCCCCAAACCCCCGGGACAAGGACTGGGGTGGTGACTCTGGCAACAGAGTCCTCTCACGACCACAGCCACACCAGTCATGGCTCGTGGGTACTGCTGGACCCTAGGCCGGGTAGACTCTAATCTTTGAGATTCCCTACAGCACAATGGGGACCGTCTGGGTTACAGAGGCGGACGCAGGCTCAGAGGAGGACACAGAGACAATACCCTGCCCGAGGCCACGCAGCTGAGAAGTGGAGGCTCAAGTCAGAGCCCGAGTGGCGCTGATCCCCAAACCACCCTCTTCCCACCATTTTACTACTGTTCCCTTAGATACAGACATCCATCCAAAACTGGGGGGAGGGCTCACTTCACCATCTGGGCGCACCCCACAGCGCCCTGCTGTGCGGCTGTTACTCCCTCCATGGCATGCCAAGGACAGTCACTCTGAGCACGGCCAACCCTCCTCCCAGGAGCACCCTCACACGGCCCTGGGAGGAGCCCTACCCACAGCTGGGCAGGATGGTTCTCCACCAGGGGGACTGCTCTGAGCGTCGCAACCAGGTAGCAGCCCTGACCCCTGCCTGGCTAATGCCAACTGCACCCCCATTCTTGTGACAACCAACAATGTCCCCATGCATTTCCAAATGCCCTGGGGCTGACACCTTCAATGCCCAGCTCAAACCTGGCCTCCTCAGGGAAGCGTCCCCACCCCACCCTCATCCCTGGTGAATACTTCTCCCCATTCCGGGCCTGACCAGGAGACGCTGCCGATCTCCCAGTTGGGCCTCATTCTCCTAGTTCATTGGAAATGCTCCGGTGAGGAGGAGGGCTCCTCAGAGATGGGAGTCCCCAGGGGCCTCTTGCTGAAGGTTCTGCCTCAGAGGTCCACAGAGGCCGGGCATTCAAGGGAAGGTTCCACCTCTCCCGGCCTCTCACCCCGCAGTCACTGTTCCCTCTCCTCCCTTCCAGCACGTCTGCACCCAGGGCTCAGTAAATCACACAGGACTGAATCGCTAAAGTGACCCAGGTTGGATTTGGGGGCTAGGGAGGAGCGTCCCTGGAGGTTGGGGAGAAGCGAGGCTCTGAGTCCCTCCGCCCCACCCCTGCCCTTGACTAATCACCTCTAAGGAGGCCAGATGACCAGCTGCCCCGGCCCCGGCCAGCGCTCCCTAGACCCTGGGATTAAGAACTGGGATTAAGGGCGAACACAGTCCCGGTGCTCAGAGCCCTAGCAACATGTACACATGCACACACATACGACACATGCAAGCACATCGGGGGTTTCCGGGCCCATCTAGGTGCACCACGTGTGGACTCTGAGCTCTGGAGGGAGCCTGTGCTGTGGGCAGGGAGGAGCAGGACACAGGGGGCCTGGGGTTGTCTAGGGGCGCCCAGGGCTGTATCTATGGAGCAGGACCTGTGCACGTGGAGGAGTGTGTCCCTGTCTCTGTCTCCGTGTGTGTACATTTCCAGGTGTGCAGCCAGCCTTCCCAAGGCAGGAAGTAAGACTCCCAGCTTCCTCTACCCTAACCCTAACCCTTCCAGGAGCCTCCGCCATCTGCAGCCACCACGGTCGAGGGTAAGCCCTGCAGTGGGAAGGGGGAGTGACAGCAGTTGGGGGCTCCTGATCCCCTGGAGTAGGCCACAGACACCAGGGCCCCCATGCATCTGCACAAATACCCAGCAACACACGTGTGTGCACACACAAGCCCAGCCTCTCGCCCACACCCAAGTCCTGACAGTCACGCCATAGCTACATCTGGAAAAGGATTAGCCCGGCTAGACCACAGCCTACCCAGACCCTTCTGGGTCTGAGACTGTCCCCTGCTCCCACCTCGCATGAGAGCAGGATTCAGCCAAGGCCAGACTCAGCTCCCAGAGGACAGGGCCACTGCCCTGCAAGGGTGGCTCCATGCAGCCCCTTCTATCTTTGGGCTCAAGTCCTTTATCTCATAGACTCCTGCTGCTCTTTGTCCTCAAAACTCCAGATGAAGGGAACCATGAGTTCTAGACCCAGAAGAGTGAGGACCTAAAGAAGGGACACCCTCACTCTGGTCCTAGCTACCTCCTGGGCCCTTGAGACCCTTGCCCCCATGAGGGTCCTCAGGTCCCAGCACCCCTGGGTCATAGCCAGGGAAATGAGAGGTGCCCACCAGCCTGGGAGGGAGACAGAGGCCTCCCGGAATCAGAGCAGGAGGAGGGAGGGAGGAAGGGAACAGGAGAACAGGAGGGATCACAGGGGAGGGAGGAGGGTGGAGCAAGAAGACCTCTACCTAACCCAGCCTAGCCTGGAAGCCCAGGGCATCCGCCCCCCAGAGAGATGGAGTCGCAAAGGCCGGGGTACGCCCGCCCTGCAGCTCCTCAGCTAGCCCAGGCTGGAAGGATTCATCCCTTCCCGCTATGATACACTTCCCTCTTCTTCCAGGCTCGGGGATCACATGAGCAGGGGGCTGGGGAGAAAAGGACAGGTGTGACAATGGGGAGAACCAGAAATAAAACAGATTGAGGATGTGTGAAAGCAGAGAAAAAGAAACAATGTAGCAATGTCAGGATTTGGGGAAATGAAACAAAGTAACATGTGCGAGGCTTGAGCTGGGAGATGATGTAATGGGGAATTAGCGGCTGCAACATTGTATCCAAGTGAGGGCTCTAGGGAGGTAACAATGTAACCCTGTGGGGAGCTCCGTACTATGAGGCAATGTAACAGAACTGGGGCTTGGCAAAGAATCCCAACCTGTAGAAGAGGAGCAGTGCTTGGCAATCTAGAAGAGCGATGCAGGACAGAAAGAGAGGCACACGGCGCTTGGGAGCTGGGAAGAGGGGACATCTGTCCTGGCTGGGCTTTAGAGGATGAGTAGGAGTTCACTGGAGAAGAAAGGAACAGTCCATAGAGAGGGGAGAGCACATGGGTGGGCGTGAAGGAAAGAGACAATGGTATGCCCTGTGCTGGGGTCTTGGGTGATGCCCATGTGGGATGGATGGGGCCAAGGCATGAGGCTGGAGAAGTACATGAACACACCGATGGAAATCTATTTGGCGTAGAGTACCAGGCATGAGGGCAGCTGGGGCGGTCAAAAAAGGCTTCCTGGAAGAGGTGGGTGAGACCTGGGCCTGTATTCTGGGCAGAACAGACACAGGTAAAGAGAAGAAACATGTTTCAGGCGATGGTGCGTTGACCAAAACTTAGGAGATATAGTTCTTAGTCCCAGCTTAGCCACCATCTTGCTGTGTGACTTTGGGCAGGCCAGTGTGCTTCTCTGAGCTTCACCTTTTCCAAATATAAAAAAAGAAGGTTGAACAATAAGATCTCAGAAGATACCTACTATACCTTGGCCTCAGTTTCTCCTTTGGGACAATGAACAATTTGGACAAGTGTATTTCCAGTCCTCTGATCTTTCCTTAGCCAGGGCTAGCCTCAACCCATGCCCAGTGTGGACAGAAAACATGTGGCAGAGAACTGACCGACATGGAAGTGAAGAGCCCCCAGGCCTGGGTCGGGGCCTCCCCCACGGCAGCCACACAAGTCCACGCAGCCAGCGAGGCCTGCGTGCCTCACGTGCCTCTTCCCAGGAGCACCGCGCCTCACGGTTTGCTATGCACGCAGCAGCATGATAGGACTTCGGGCTTAGGTTCCAACTATGCCTCACCTACTAGCTCTGCGACCTTGGGCAAGTTACTTCGCCTCTCTGTGTCTCAATTTCCTCTTTTGTAAAATTAAGATAATGCTAGTATCTCTCGCATATGGCTGTGGTAGGGATTGAGTTTTTATATACAAGGCATTCAGCAGAGCATCTAGCCATGTCTAGACCCACACCCTCTACCTGCAGGACAGATGCAAACACTCTGATTTGGCCCCACAGCCTACCTCATGAGCTACCAGGGTCATCCCAGTTCACTGGGGTCTTCCATGTTGAAGTCCTTTGGGGTTCAACTGTCCAGCCCCAGGACACTATGGGACACAGAGCCAGGCCCCCGGGACATGCTGTGTGTCTCACAAACTCATCAGAAACAGCAGCCCCCCCACAGCAGGAACCCCTGCACCCCAACGGGAGGTGTGTTCCCCTCTCCACATAGGGCCCTCCCCCAGCCAGGAATTGCTACTTTTAACCTCTCTTTAATTCCCTAATACACCAGGTTTCCTCCCACTCCTGAGTCTCTTTTCACCCTGGTCCCTGTGCCACCATCCCTCGAGGCCTGGTACAAAGCATGCCTCCCCCATGCAGCCCTCCAGAGTCAAACCAACCCCTCACTTCTCTGATTCCTTCCCTTTCCTGAGAGCTTCCTGAGGTCAGGAACCAAGCTGAGCCCCTGAGCGCAGCCCAAACACAGAGAGGGCATCAGTGAACGGTAGCTGAAGTGACTGGCAGCCCAGCAGCAGGGTGGGGACAAGAACCTGGGTATTGGACTCTATCCCCAGTGCTCCTCCTTTCCCCAGGGAAACAGACTCAATGCCCAGGCCCCAGTGGCCTGGATTTGACTGATCATGCCCAAGTGGCCAGGGAGAGAGGCGGTGCTCAGCATGGCCAGCAAGGAAAGGGACCCCTCCCGCCCTGGCGCAAGAGGAACTGCAGACAGGCCACACGAAGTGGCCTCCACCCTCCGCCCACGGGGCACTCCAGGTCAGGCCTGGTCCTCTCTGGCCTCAGCTCTTTCTGATAATTCCTCAGATGTGAAGACTGGAAGGGGCCCTGGGTCACTCCAACCGCTCTCCCCATTTCACAGATGTGGAAGCGGAGGCCCAGAGAGGTTGTCCACCGCCACTCGACAAGCAAGCGGCAGATTTACCTCTGAGACGTAGCGATGTTGGAGAAAGCAGAATCATTAAAACAAAAGTAACCACGCAACAGCGGCTGCCTTTTGACTGGTGCCGGCTAGTTAGCTAGCTCTCTCTCCCACGCCACTCCCCCACAGCCTGACAGTCAGGGGTCAAAGGCCCCATCCGGCAGAAGAGGGAACAGAGGCTGAACTGAGAGTCTGCTCCCAGTCACCCCACTCCAACGGCAGAGCTGGGGTTCGCCCCTGAGCGGGAGGAGGGCAGCTTCTTCCCTCTTTGCCATGCTGCCTTCTGAAACCTGGCACAGGCGCCACACACCTGCCACAGCCACACCTCTCCAGCGAGGCGCAGCCCGACAAGACGCAGGAAACACACACGTGACGAACAGGGCCGCATACAGCAGGTGCTCAATAAGTGACGCTGAATGGACCAGGCAGTCAATGCAGAGCCAGGCCCCCCGTGCAGGAGCCACACAGCTGCATGCTCCGCTGGGCGCAGGATGCCCTCGAACAGGCATCTGGGTAACACAGACTCGGGCAGAGCCTGCCATGGGCCCCGCCAGGGACACACAGCGGAGCCTACAACACCGGCCCCGCAGGGAGATGGGGAGGAGGAACTGAGTCACAAACACTTAGAGCCATGCCTGGCATGCGCTGACCATCGTCATTGTCACCTGTGCCCCTGTCTGTCTCCCTGACACGGCAGCAGCTTGAGGGCAGGAGCCAAGCAGGATTCCACTGCAGACCCTGGCCCCAGCACCATGGCAGCCGGCCCTGAGGAGGGGCAGCGAGCAGGTGGCGGGCGGGTGGGAGAAGGGAGAAGACTGGCACAGGTGCCCATGCCCCAGGGCCCTGGAGAGGGGGTGGCGTACGGCTTCCACAGGGCACCCCAATAGCAGAAGTGCCCTCCCCCTTCTCTCCGCTCAGTCCCCACACTCCCGGGCCAGGGAGGAGGACGGGTCTAATAAGCCGCCCGCAGCCCCCGGTGCCAGCAACCGAATTGGCAATCAGTTTGCGCCAATTAGATTTCGCAGGTCCCGCTGGTGATTGATTCTAAATCGCTCTCATTAAAGTCTGTGCTGGAGAGCGGGATGGGGTCTGCCTGGCGGAGCGGGGCTGCTGGGGGCTCTAGAGGAGCTTGGGCGGGTCTGGCCCCAGGATGAAGTCACACTGGACTGGCAGCCTAGAAGCCTGGACCATCCCCAAACCAGGACAAAGGCCTAGATCAACATTAGCCCCAGTCCCGCCCCACCCCAGAACACCTGGCCCTGAAGGGGGTGTGATGACAAAATCAGCAACAGTGGACGGAACTGCAGAGCAGGGCAGGGCCACTGGTCCCTGGCCTCCACCACTGCCAGGCTGTGTGAGCCCCGGCAGGTGCCTTGATGCCTTCTAAGGGAGAGGATGCCTTCAGCTTCCAAGAGTGCTCACTGCAGAAGCCCCATCCTCAAGCCAGGCCCAGGCCACCAGCTGTGGGACAGCAGGCTGTGCAAGGACCACCTCTCCAGGGCCCGCCTGCCCCTGAGGTCCCACAGAAGCACTGGTAGTGAACTACTCAACCAGGGCCAGGGTGATGGACAGAAGGCAGCTGCGGTGCTCCCTGGCTAGGAGGAATTTGGAAAGCCCCCGGCACACCAAGCCCCCGGGCCCTGCAGCAATCACCCGGGCAAAGCACCGGACTGGAAGGGCCAGAGGGGTCGGCGGGTCGAATCCTCTGCCCCCCTCTGGACGGCAGGCTGCTCAGCAGCTCTGCAGAACCAAATCCCCCCTACGCTCTGCACTGGAGGCGCTGGAAAGTGCTTCCGCCAATCTGGCCTAAACCCTGACGGCTCCAACTGGGAGTCAAGGCCCAAGTCTCCCTCCCGGGGTAGTCCCCAGCCCAGGCTTCTTCTTGGGGTCACCCAGTGATCATTCAAACTTGGTCCACACACTCTCCAAGGGGAGCCCCCCCCCCCCGCTGAAGAGCAAAAGAGAGGGACAGGAAAACAGCCCAAACCAAGGCAAGTAAATGGAAGAAAACACTCGCAGGAGCAGCCCACTCCTCCTTTACTTTATTACTTTGTATGACTAATTCCCAAACAACCCTGAGGCCCCATCTGAAAGAAGAGGAGACTGAGGCTCAGAGTGGTTAAGTGAACTTGCTGAGGTCACACAGCAAGAAACTGGAAGAACCAGGATTTCAATCCTGAACTAGTTGGCCCCAGGGTCCCTGCTCCTTCTACTTCAAACTGCACCCTCATGTTTGGTGGCCCCAAAATAGACATGACACCAAGGCCTAGGTGGGGCCCCAGGAGTGAGAAGAAGATAAACCTCATCCAGCCGGGACAATGGGGTTGCAGAACCCTGTCCTGGTACAAAAGGTCAGCATGGGCGTTCTCTGCCCTCTGTCCCAGCAGCCAGGTAAGAAAGGAGCTGGATCATTTGTCACCCCGCCCCCCACCCCGTCCCTCTCCCACGCACAGCTGGGCCCTCAGCCATGGCTGCTCAGACTCCCCCTGTAATCACAGCTTCCTGTTTGGCACTGAGAGAGGGCCCGATCAAGTGGGGGAAGGGAGCGTCCGCCCCTCTGGCCAGGGCCCGCTCTGGAGGGAGGGGGCCGGAAGTGAAGGCTACCCGGCCTCCTGGAATCTTGGGAGGCCGGGAGTCAACAAATACTGACAGGGAGCCAGCCTGATGTTCCCAGGAGGCGGTGGAATGTTCTGGGGACAGAGGTCCCAAGGGGCCAGCAAGTCAAGCCAGGTGGTCTGGACCAGCCCCGTCCCACCCCTGCTAGCATGGGTGTTGGGAGGGGAGCCTGGAGGGCGCAGGGGGCCTTCCCGTCCCCCAGACACAAAATCACAGGGCTCCAAGAAGCTGGGCTGGAGCCCAGAGCCACAGCCGCCCTGTCCCAGCCAGAGTGGAGGTGGCAGCGCCTGGGGCTCAGACCACAGGCCCGCCCCATGTAGCCCCGAGCGCCCTGCAGCCCATGGCACACGCTGGACAGGACTCTACCGGCCTCACTGTCCCCAACCCACCTGCACAGGAGAGGAGAGCACGGTCCTGGCTTCCCTCTCGCCTTCGTAAATTTATTCCCTGTCCATCCATTCATCCATTTGACCACTCAGTGCGGGGCAGGCTGAGAATGTGGCCCAGGAGGCTCACGGGGAACCTGCCAAGTCACCCCCCCAGGCTGAGCCTCGCTCAGTGTTAGGCCAGAGAGAACATGGGGTGCAGAGGGGCAAGCACCCAGGGAGGGGAGGCGGGGACATGGATTCCGGCTGCACACAACTTCCTAAGTGAGCCCCCAGCCTGGGTGCAGCCGGCACCTCCCAGAGCCGGACCCCTCTCATCCTAAGATTCCAAATATTTCCCCTCCACTAGGTCTGACCTCATGACCCCGACATGAGCCCCTAGGCACGGGCACACACCTTGTCAACAGTCCTTCATAGGGAGCAAACCTCTCCCCAAGCCATCCCCGATGACCCCCAGCCCTTCACAGGTGGCAGACCCTCGCGAGGCTCTGGGCAAGCTCCCTCCTCCATCTGCAGCGCACGGAACCATCACCCACCTCAAGACTGTGGAGAATTAAATGAGAAGAGACCTGGCACGCACCTGGTGAGAGCAGGCATTTGTAGACAGTGGCAAACCTGGGCATGGTTGGCTCCTCCTACCTCGTGGACTGAGGGTAGGGAGGCCCCAGAGAGGTGAAGTGTCTTGCCTAAGACCACACAGCAAGAGGGCACGGAATTAGCACTGCAGCTCATTCCTATTAGCCAGCTGGGCCCGGGCTCAATACAGCTGGGCTTCTTTCTGGCTGTGTGACTCTGAGCAGGCTACTTCACTGCTCTGTGCCTCGGTTTCCTCATCTATAAAATGGGGGGCCCTCATAGTTCCTACTCCATAACATTATCGTAAGGACAAAATAACCAAAACATATAATGCGCCAGGCGGGCTGGGCCCTCCGTGGCTGTAGCCGCCGTTTCTACGGCTAAGCCTCAGGTGCGGCACCGCCTCCGCATCATGCCCCCCGCTGCTGCCGGACTTGGTATGGTGATGTTGTGGCTCCACCTGCTCCAGCCCTCAGGGATCCTAATACAGCCCCTTCCAACACGGCCCAGCCTTCTCCCCGGAACCCAGCTCCAACGTGAGGGGCGGAGGCATGGGGGGCTCTCCACCTCTTTCTCCCCCTCAGGAGGCAGGATGACCCCTCTCACTCACTGCACGATACCCTAGCTTTCTCCAGAGGCCAAGCACAGAGCTGCCCTACCCTGTGCCACCTGGGCCCCCGGGGACCCCACACTTCAGGCCAGGAGGTGGAGGGTCAATTGGTTTCCAGAGGCTAAGCCCACCGCCCGCCAACCCCAATACAAGGACCAAGGAGAAACCCACTGGCCCAGCAGCTGGAGGCTCAGCGCTGCTTCCCGGGAGCAGCGAGCTCCAGGTTCGAATTCCAGCTCTGCCACAAAGGTACTGGCAAGTATTTGTCCCCAGTTGACAGATAAGAGAGCTGAGGGTCAGGGCAAGCTGCAGCTTGCTTAAGGGCTTGTGGTGACCCCTCCTCCAGGAAGCCCTCCTGATCCCTCCTGGAAAGGCCCCATCTAAGCAGCTCACTTCCTCAGCATGACACCTGGTTACTGTCCCCACCACCCAAATCACACAGCAGGTATCTGTCCCTGGAGCCCTGGCCTGGGGAGTCAGCTGACTGCAGACCCCAGAGGTGTCTCTGTGCTGTTCCCCAAACTGCTGGGAGGGGAGATGGCTCACTCTGGGGCCTGGCCTGCAACGGCCCAGGGGTCCCCCAATTTTCATCTTTATAGTGAGGACAGTCTCGCCTTGGCAACCCAAGGCTCAGAGTTGCCTGGAGGAGCAGGAGTAGGGTTCTGGGCACTTCCGACAGTGGGGGCATGGGGGAGCAGGAACCCGTCCCTGACCGAGTCCCCCACAGTCACCCACCTTCTGCTCCCCACCCCTCCACCTTCCTAACCACAGAGTGGCAACTCTGAAAGCACAGGGACTGCGCGTGGTGGAGCACTTGGTATTAGCCAGGCCCTGTGCTAAAGCTTCCCTTCCATTCTCCTATCCTCCCTACTTTGCAGAGGTGGAGAACTCAGGCACAGAGATGATAAGTAATTTTCACAAGGTCACAGAGCCACAAATTAGCTAACTGCCATCACTGCAAGTATTCAGATTCTAAGTGACACCTAAGATCCCTCGCAGACCTGGACTTTTGAAAGAACAGGTTTCAAAAGCTAAAATTTCTCAGATCCTCACACTCTGGGCCATTGTGGGTGGTGACTAAGGACACTAGCTGAGGTGGCCCTGAAAGCAGATGTCCCTCAGAAGGTCACCTGGTCTCTCAGGAGAGAGGACTCCCTAAGGAGGTGTCAGGAGACACCCCCCAGCTCACCATTCAAAGCATAAGTGAGACCTGCTATCTCCACCCTGGACCCCTCCCATAACATGCTCAGCCCCTCCCAGGCTGCAGACAGACCCAGGGTCATCTCGTCCCTCCCCTGCCCTGAGCCAGCCACCCCTCAGCCCATGAGGTCTCAGAGGACCCCACCCAGAGGCCACTCCTGGAGCCACCCAGCTGGGGCCCTTCTGGTCCGGGCTCCATCTGCCAGCGGCATCATCCTCTTCTCGAGTGGCATCCCTGCTGGGTGCCACCCATTAACCCTGTGCCTCCCGGGCCACATGAGGGACAAGAGAGGTGATGCCCTTCCTCAACAGCCTGACCCCAGGAAGATGTGAAGGCTGGAGAGGGACACTGCGTGCCCAGCCCTGCCACAGCCCCTCCAGGCCCACCATCTGGGCCTCTGGGACCAGAACTGGGAGCTTGCTTGATCTGCCATCAGCACTGGGTCTGAGCCACACCCCCTACCTCCTCCTCAGATTCAGGGGCACCCTGCCTTGTTGGGGACCTACTGTGCACCCGATCCTTAAATGCTCTTGAGGAGTGTGAATCACCAGCCCTGTTTTATGGACGAGGAGCTGGAAAGTGACTTGCCCAGGGTCACGCAGCTCCAGGTCTAAAGCAGTGTGTCCTGGACTCTTTGCATTCAGGTACACGCCAAACATCAGCTGAGCTCCTGCTGAGCACGCACTGATTCTAATCTTCCCCCCATTTAGCAGAGGGGAAACGAGGCTAAAGAAGCGGCGACTCACCCGAGATCACGTCTGGAGCAGGCGGTGGGACTGGGACCTGGACCCAGGACGGTGAGTCCCAAGTCTCTGATTTTAAGGATTTCTACAAATGCAGCTGAGAAAGTGACCAGAGCTGCTGGGGTGGGTGGGGTCAATGGTCTCCCCTCACCCATCTGGGGGAGAACTGGAGACAGGCATGGGGCTGGTCACCTTGCACGGGTCCCCTCCCTAGGCTGACAGCCCCCCAATTGCAAACGTTGATGAGCCTGTGGGTCCAGGAAGCAACCCCAGTACCCTGCCTGTCCTCCTCCCACTGGCCACTGAGGCTCAAGGAAGAAAGGGACGTGGAGGGGTGGGCTGGACACCAGGATTGCCTGAGAGGCCTGGAGAATGGGGCAGCACTGCTCCCAGAACCGGCCAAGGAGGCTGGACTGGGAAACCCCAGCTCCCCCATCCCACCCAGGATCTGAGCATGCGCCCACAGAGGAGCTCACTTGGGACCTGGGCCCTCCAGGAGACGGGTTCTTCCTCCTCTGACCCCTTCCTCCTGCTTTCCTGAGGGTGCTGGGACCAGGCGCAGCCCCACGGCTGCGGGGCCACTCCAAGGGACATTGAGGGGTCACCCCGCACACACCTCTACCTGTGTGCACGTTCCCCCTTGGGTCCCTGTCCCATGCCACGGTCACCCGTGCACCTGCACACACAGACTCACGCACGCTCCCATGGACCCAGGCACACGCCCACCAGAGGGCTCTCCCCCCACACGCCCCTCGGCCCTGCAGGCCAGCACAGCCATGGCCAGTGCCCAGCGTCACTGGCACACACCATGCACAATGGGTCACCCGGCAGTCGCCCACGGGGGCATGGTGGCACCCAGGCAGAGTGGACACATCCTTCTCACGCACACACCCCGCTGAGGTGGACCCGGAGCACACACACAGGGTCACCTTCACCAAGTCCCCCTCCCCTCCCCCTCCGAGCCCCCACTGAACGCCCACTGCCCGGCGGGTCCCGGGGGAGGCGACCGGAGCGACCAAACGCACGCCCTCCCCCAACACGGGGAATACGCCCGACTCCCCCAAAGTGGCGGCGGCCCGGGCACACCCACGAGGCGAGCGCCGCGCTCCCTCCGGCGCCGACACACCCAGCCCGCGAGCCCCTCGCCTCCGGCGGGCGGCGGGGCGGGGGCGGCGCCGCCTCGGGGAGGGTCCCGGGGCGCGGGGGCCGCGCGGGCCGGCGTCACTCACCCCCGCGGCGCGCCCGGCCAGCAGCAGCAGCAGCAGCGGCGGCAGCAGCCCGCGGGCCCGGTCCCCTGCGCGGCGCGGCGGCCCCGGCTTCATGGCGGCGGCGCCTTTGTTCCGGCGGTGGCGGCTCGCGGGCTCCGGCTCGGGGCCGGCTCCGGCTCCGGCTCCGGCTCCGGCTCCGGCTCCGGCTCCGGCTCCGGCTCCGGCTCCGCCTGCTCGCGGCTCCGCGCCCACAGCGGCCGCGCCCGCAGGAAGCGTGCGCCGCCGCCGCCGCCGCCGCCACCGGGCCGCCCCCAGCGCGCCGGGCGGGGCGCGTGTGCGCGAGTGCGCGCGTGTGCGTGTGCGGAGAGTGCGCGCGTGTGCGTGTGCGCGAGTGCGCGCGTGTGCGTGTGCGGAGAGTGCGCGCGTGTGCGTGTGCGGAGAGTGCGCGAGCTGCCCCCGCGCAAACGCCGGGCCGGGCGCAGGACCGGCCGGGGAGGCCCGGAGGAGGACGCGCGTGCCGAGCCGCGGCGCCGGCCGGCTCCTTCCAGGGTTCCCGGGATGGCGCGTCGCACCACCATCCGCAGCCTCCCTTAGGGCTCCTTCTCCAGGACTCCCACCATCGCCCCCGCGCCCCCAGCGGCCCACAGAGCGGGCCAGAGGCCATCCCTGACCCTGGCTTCCATGTCTCCAGGACGTGGAGTAGGCCTGACCCTCTCTGGGCCTCGGTTCCCCCAGGTCACCATGGCATGGGGGCGGGGTTGACTTCTGGGTCCCGGGCCTCTGGATCTGCAGAAAAGGTGGGCCGACCTACCCTAGCCCTGGCTTCCCCGGGGGAGCGCCCCAGCTCTCTGAGACTCAGGTGTCTCAGGGTACGGTGGAGACCACCCCGGCCTGGCAGTGTGGATGGAAACGTGGTCTCTGGGCTGCAGCCCCCACCCAGCCCCTGCTGGCTTGTCGCTTTTGTGGTCACTCACTGTGTACTTTTTCCTTTGCTTCTGTCTCTGTCTGACATACTAGGCTCGGTACCTATGTACCCCAGTCCCCATTGGCACGTGAGGTCCAGGAGGGCAGGGTTTGGTCTGCTGCAGTCGGTCACCGCTGTCGCCAGCACTAGCCCGGCCTGGCACGCAGTGGGTGCTCAGAACAATGTTTCTCATTCACCTGCGCTCACCCACCCAGGTGTTCCAGGGACAGATGGGGAGAGGTAAACAGTCATTAAAGCCGACCACATGCTGCTGGCCAAGCACTTCCCGTGGATTATCCCAAGCCCCCATGGGGTTGGCGCTGGCAGTCTCTCTGCTTCTTCAGTGGGGAAACTGAGACCCAGAGGGGAAAGGTTACTTGCTGATGATGGTGAGCGAGTGGATGTCTTTGCTCTTAACCACTCTCCCCTCTGACCGCTGGGTCGCAGCGCCCAGCTGCCGGCCTGCCATCAGGAAATAGGAAGTGGACTGAGCTGAAACTGGAGGAATGTCGCCAAGGAGAGGATGAATGGCAGATGGAAGAGGTCCGGGGACAGGGACCTGGAGGAGCAGATTCCAGGGGACTAGCCGTGGTCCTCTGGTGTCAGGGCCCCTGGTACATCCTGCAGGGCCCTTGGGAGGAAGTCCAGAGGGCAGGAGTCAGCTCAACATAAGGTAGAAGTGTGTTAGAAGGGGTTCCCGAAGAGGAAGTAAGAGTGTAAGGCCAGGCTAGGTACTCTTTGGGGGACATCCTGCAGAAAGAGGGGGAGATTTTTCAGCTCTGCCATTCAAAAATTCCTAGGAGCCAGGCGTGGCACACACTTGTAATCTCAGTACTTGGGAGGCTGAGACAGAAGGATTGCAGCTTTGCAGCCAGCCTTAGCAGCTTGTGAGGCCCTCTGCCACTTAGTGAGACCCTGTTTCAAAATAAGGAATAAAATAGGGCTGGGGGTGTAGCTCAGAGGTAGAATGCCCCTGGGTTCAATCCCCAGGACCACACACACACACACACACACACACACACATACACACACACACACACACACACACACACACATACACACACACACGCATTCACACACACACAAAATTCCTAGGAGCCAGGCGTGGTAGCGCACGCCTATCATCCCAGTACTTGGGAGGCTGAGACAGGAGGATTGCAGGTTCCAGGACAGCCTCAGCAATGTAGTGAGACTGTTAGCAACTTAGCATGACCCTGTTTCAAAACAAAAAAATTTAAAAAGGGGTTGGGGTTGTAGCTCAGAATTAGAATGCCCCTGGGTTCAATCCTCAGTACAAAAAATAAAAATTTAAAAAAAAATCCCAGCCTCTGGAAACCCCATTTCCAGATCTTTTGGAATTCAGACCCATGAACACCTTGGGGAGTGGGTAGGGAAAGGCCAGGCAGGTGGGGAGCTGCCCTTAATGGAGCAGCACGGCTTGTTGCTGAAGAGCTCTGGCTCTGGGTTGGGCCAGTACCCGGGTTCAAATCCCAGTTCTGCCAGTTAGATGTGTGACCTCACTAGCCTGATTCCCAGATGGGGAGGCAATGATCACATGGGTTCATTCATTCATTCAGCAAATGTAAATTGAGTGCCTGCTGTGTGCAGGTCAGGGGCTGGGGCTGTGACAGTCACGGGCTATTCCCCGCCTTATCCTGGGGGTTTGACAAAAGTGGTTGGGATAACGCTTATAAAGGAAGGGACTCAGATGTGGGCATCAAGTTACCTTCCAGAGAGGCCGAGCACACCAGGGGCTGGTCTGAGGAGCTCCCAAAGGGCAGCGGGGCTAGAGTGGGAGTTAGGAGGAGCCAGATGCCAGGTTGGTGCAATGAAGGACTGGGTGGGGGGTACTGGGGATTGAACCCAGGGGCATTCCACCCTCAGCCCTATTTTAATTTTATTTCAAATCAGTCTTACTACGTGTGGAGGACCTCACTAAGTACCTGAGGCTGGCCACAAACCTGCAATCCTCCTGTGTTAGACTACCAAGTACTGGAATTACAGGTGTGCTCCACCATGCCAAGCTAAGGAAGGACTTATGAACAGTTGAATTTGGCCATAGTGGCTATTGTAAGAGGTAGTGCGTACCGTCTTGGGAGGTGAGCAAGGCTCAGAGAGCTATCTAGCAGGGAGCCCCGTGGTCTCCATGCAGAAAGTAGGCAGTGAGCATGGCCCTCCTTCAGTTTCCTGCCAGCTCTGAGACTTCTGGAAGCTACAGGCCTCTTTCCCTGACATTCTGGGGAGGGGAGGAGGGAGAATCTTTGGCCAGGCCAGGAGCGCCACCTGCTGCTCCTGCACACCAGTCACAGCCAGGACAGAGGCTCCGGTCCAGCTCTGGGTGCCCCTGCTTGGGGCTCCTTGGAGTTCACAGATGCACACGCCCACCTACCCTTGGGCGTAGCACCCTTCCCATGCCTGCCTGTGCCTTCAGGCCACGTCCCGGCGTGCGGCAAACCTCCTGGCATGGCACCCTCACCATCCAAGTAGGCTGCCCTCTCTCAGCACACCCCACACATGGCCCCTCCGAGTGCACATCCTCTCCCCTGGGAAGTCTTCCTGCCTCCCCTGGGATGAGCAGGGCTGGTCCTACCCTGATCATGCCCATCCTGAACTCCCACCCTGCTTTTAGTTTCCTGGCCTGCCTTGCCTGGAACTGGGGCATTCCTGTGTCCCCAGTGGACAAGAGCTCAGGTGTCAAGCGCTGCTCTGTGGCCTGCACATTACATCATCCCCTTTCTCCAGATGCAAAACCAGGGCGCAGGGGAGTCGGGAGACGAGCCCGAGGCAGGTGAGAACCAAGACCTTGCCCCGGGCTCCTAACAAACAGTCACATGGCAGCCCAGGGCTGGAGGTGTGTGGGAAGCATTTGATGTATGACCGTGTCACCAGATGACCCACACACCGACTGAGGACACACGCAGTTGCAGCCTGGCACCCAGCTAACCCCAACCCTGCGGGGCCTTCCTTCCTCTGCCCCTGGCCGGGCTTCCTGGCTCTAACGAGGCCACAAAGGGTTTGGAGGAGGCCTCAGCAGCAGCTCAGATGGCCTGAGACACCTCACTGAGGGCTGCACCCCAGGCCTGGCACAGAGTGGGTGCTCAGTCGCCATTACCTGACCACAGTGGCCCGGGAAGTCTGGCTCATCAGCCTGGATCTTTGGAACACAACGTTCCCACAGTAACAGCCAAGGTATGCTGTATGCTGAAGGCTCCCTATTTGCCGGGTACCTGCTGGGAGAATGTCTCACTCCTCCCCCGGGCCTGGGAAGTGGGTACAACCAACAACTGGCCCCCACCAGGGTTGTGAAGACCAGATGGGCTGATACTTCCAAGAGAGCCTGGCACACAGGAAGTGCTGTATGTGTATTCACTTTTTACTTCATCCCCGTTTTAGTCGGGGAATCTGAGACTCAGAGAAGTTCAGTAACTTGCCCTGGGTCACACAGCCAGAAAGTAGGTGAGCCAAGATTTGAACCAGGCAGTGTAAAGACAGGAGAACTTGGTGATCCTAATGAGGCCTCCTAAACACAGTGCCATCCAGCTCAAGACAACCACAGGCTTAGAAAGCAAGCCCTGGTTCCCCTCGCTCCCCACTCCATCCCGGCCCCTCCCCACCCAACCTTCTCCCACCACAACTTCCTGTTTCACTGTGGAGTTGAGATGAAAGCGAGTCTGGGTTTGCTTCTGGGAAAGTCTGGAAGACAGAGCCCTGGGGGTCAGTGAACCCCAAAACCCAGGAACCAAAACAGGGTTCTGGAGGGAGGGCTCCAGATCTGGAGGAAGCAGAAGTCCTCTTTGGGGAACTAAGGGTGACTCGGGAGCCATTGGCAGCCCCCATGGGTAGAAGTCTAGCCTGGGCAGAGTCTGCGGGGGCAGGCCAAGGGTGGGAAGGCTCGGTCTCCATCTGTGGGGCCCTGGCCTGTGTGAGGGTCCCACAGGGCCATGCCTGGACCTGGGCACTGGGCAGGGCCCAGAGAGCTCCGCCGGGGGTGCCCTGTGCTGGGCCAGTCCTTGTAAGAGGAGGGGCCGGGCGGTGCCCCCATGGCTGCCAGGTGTGGGGTCAGGATTTGAACTTACGTCTCTCCTAGGTCTCTCGGCTGGGACTGACAAACTGGTTCCCAGACACTCCTCAGGGCCAGTGGGGGCGGAAGGGGACAGAGCAAGCAGTGGGTTTGGTGCTGCGGCTGTGAGCCACTGGGCAGGCCTGGGTGGGTCATATGGGAGGTCTGGGGAGGCTGCCAGCCCCAGCAGGGCCGCATCTCCTGGCCAGGTCTGCCAGGCATGAGGAAGTGCTTCTGCTTGAAGGGAAGGGACGGCTCTGGCACCTCAAAGTGAGAAGGGGTGGAAACAGGGTGGGGCCTGACTCTGTGGAGTCTGAAGCAGGCACCCTTAGAGGGGATCACAAATACAAAATGGGAACAAGGCCTTGGAAGGGGGCGGTGCTGATGAGGGGCACCGAGGCTTCAGCCTCCCTCTGCCTGTGTGTGGGTGTGGGGGTTACTGAGGATTGAACCCAGCGGCATTCTACCTCTGGGCTACACCCCCAGCCCTATTTTTATTCTTTATTTTGAAACAGGGTCTCACTAAGTTGCGGAGGGCCTCACTAAGTAGCTGAGGCTGGCCGCGAACCTGAGATCCTCCTGTCTCAGCCTCCCAAGTACTGGGATTACAAACGTGCACCACCACACCCGGGGCCTTTTTTTTTTTTAAACAAGGTCTCACTAAATTGCTGAGGCTGGCCTCGAACCTACCATTCTCCTATCTCAGCCTCCCAAGTACTGGGATTACAGGCATGTGCCCGGCTCAGCCTCATTCATTTTACAGCAAGTTTGCCCCTGAAGAGAAGCCTGTGGCTCGGCGGAGTCGGGGGTGGAAGTGGGGCAAGAGCTGGGCGGGTAGAGGCTAGGCTCCCTGGTGGTGTGACATCTCTCCTGGGTCTGGGGGAAGCTGGTGCTCTGAAATGCTCACACCTGAGTCTTGGTCCTGATGCCATGTGTGGGCGATGCCGAGACCATCCTGGGGGCTTGTTCCCTGTGACCTAGGATGGACAAAGCATGTGGCAACTGATTCTGCTCTCCCAGCCACCCTACTTCATGTGCCCATTTCACAGGTGAGGGAGTGAGACAGGACTGGCCCAAGGTCCCACGGTCAGTCTGTGGTGGAACTGGGACAGAAAGCCAGGCTGCTTCACTCCTGCCCAGAGGCCTACTCTTACCCCTCCTCTTCTCCTGGACCTGCTACCCTGTGCTTGGGACAGGACGCCCCCAGGACCCTCAGTGACCCGCAGAGCATCCATTCTGGCCAGCCCAAGGTCGCAGGGTTGGCAAGGCTGGGGGGAGCCAGCGCCATGGGAGGGGGGAGGAGGAAGAGCCCACCCAGAAGCCGTTCCTCCACACACCCCGGGCCTGGGAATACACTGCACATTTGGAGTCATTTTCCTGGAAGGAAAAAAAAAAACTTCCTAAAAATATGTGTTCCTTCTCACCTCGTCCTAGGCCTGGAGCAGCCCAGCTGCCGAGCGGAGGCGGGAGAGGCCCGCCCGCCATGCCGCCTGCCCGCCGTGCCGCCTGCCCGC
Organism: Glis glis; assembly: GCA_004027185.1. Lineage (NCBI taxonomy): Eukaryota > Metazoa > Chordata > Mammalia > Rodentia > Gliridae > Glis > Glis glis. The sequence goes on from PVJS01004438.1 coordinate 59,995, forward strand.
TGGTCACCCCCTCCCAGCTCTGCTGTCACTGGGACCCTTCACACAGCCTGTTTTTCTTTCCAAGATTCTGGGATCCTTATGGTTACCAAGCCACGGCCGTGGGCTGCCACAGATCTGGCGCTGACGTGGAAAGGCCATAAATAAGCAACTGCAGTCCAGTGGGACGGTCCCTGCAGGGTCTCCCGCCCCGCCACGTGCCCCCAAGCAGGCACGTCCCTCGCCTGGCAGGCCGACTGAGAGGAGAGGCCCGGAGTGGCATCTGGGCCTGGCACCCTGGCCGGTGGCCTGGGTCAGCGTCCTCCCTGCAGGCTAGTCGGGGACACTTCCCATGACTTGAGAGTGAAGCTCCCAGCACAGTCCTGTCCCACAGTCGCAGCCAGCTGGAGACTGATTGTAAGTCTTTCTGTGCCTGGAGCTGAGAGGCAGAGGCGCAGGCACCTCTGGGGGCTGTGGCCCCGCAGATCCAGCCCTGCCCAAGGATGTGTCTCCACCCTGGGCTCTGAGGAGCAGCCAGAGGCTCTGGGAGTCCCGGTGTGCAGCTCAGATGGCGGCTGTGCTGAGCGGTGGGCCTTCTGATTTGCCCGGGGTGGTCCTGGGCTACCACCATTTCTGTGCTGTGTGTTAGCTATCTCCTGCTGCAAAACGAGTGACTCCTAACGCAGGAGCTCAGGCAGCAATCGGGTCAGGGAGTCGGGATGGCGAGGCGGGGCTGTGCTTTGGGGTCTCTCCCGAGGCTGCGGGCATCAGAAGGCTCTGCCTCTGGGATGGTAGGAGTGCCTGGCAAGCTAGTCCTGGTACCAGCAGACTCAGTCTTCCCCATGTGGACCTCGAGAAGTCTGCCTGAATGTCCCCAAGATGGCGATGGACTTCCCCTGGAGGAGGTGCAGGTTACAAGGTCTCGGGCCTGGCCTCAGATGTCCCGCTCCACCCTCTCACAAATACCCTATTGTTTCCGTGGTCAGATCTAGTCAGTGTGGGCGGGACTCCACGAAGGTGAGGACATCAGGAGACAGGCTCCTGGCATTGCACCCAATTCCATGCTTCAGGGTATCCCATTGGGAAGGTGAACTCTTCATCCTAGCGAAAATTCCACGGGCCCAACCCAGCAGGGGTTAAACGGAGGCAGAGACAGTAACAACTCCTCCTATGGCTGTGTGCCCAGCCCTACGCCAAGGCCTCCAAAGGACCTTGTGAGGCAACTACTATGACCCCATCTTACAGATGTGGAAAAAGAGGGATTCGAGGTCAGGTGAGTCACCAAGGCCACGCAGGGCCAGGTGGAGCTGGAGTTTGACACGATCGGTCTTAGAAAATACAGGGGTTTGACTGTCGGGGAGCTGGTGATGAGCCAGGGCCGTGGCCCCAGGTGTCAGGACCTGGGCTACTCTCCAGCCCCGCCCACTGACTCCATACCAGCCCAACAATAGCAGGCCCGGCTAAATGAATACTCCAGGTGACAACTGAGGAAACTGAAGCCCAGAGGGGTCACACAGCAAATCAAAGGCAAAGCTTGAACCTGTGCCAGATCAGTGGCCACGCCCTGCAGTCCTCAGCCAGAGGAAGGGTCTAGCCCTATACTATACAGGGACTCTTGAGGGGCAGGAAGTAGTGAAGGAGGGGAAAGCTTAGTTCAAGGGCAGATGCCAGACCTCTGCTCTCTGGGTGGGACTCCTGACTGCATTGCTGAGCCCCTGGAGGAAAGCCATCCCAGCCCTGACCCCGGGTCCTGGAGCCAAGGCCTCCGCGATGCTTGCCATAGACGGCAGCACCCCCCTGTGGCCGCAGCTGGTAAGTACATAAAGTCACAGGCTCCCTCCCTCAGGAGGGGCCTCACCCTTCTGCAACCATTGCTGGAGCTGACAGATGGCAAAAGCAAGATGGCACGGACAGAGCACTGGGCTGGGGTCAGGCACCTCTGGTAAAATCCTCACTTGGCTATCGACTCACATGGAGCTTGGGTCTCAAATGCCTCATCTATAGAACCGGGCATGGTGGCCCACGCTTGTAATTCCAGGACTTGGGAGGCTGAGACAGGAGGATTGCAGGTTTGCGGCCAGCCTCAGCTGCTTAGTGAGGCTTGTCAGTAACTTAGTGAGACCCTGTTTCCAAATAATAAAATAAAAAGGGCTGGGGGTGTAGCTCAGAGGTAGAATGCTCAAGTTCAATCTCCAGTACTACCAAAAAAAAAAAAACCCTCATCTGTACAACGGGCTGAAACATCTAGCTACCTTACTCCCTACCTAGGGCTTTTACAAGGACCAAAGGAATAACAAATGTGAAGGCTCTCTGCAAGCTGCAAAGGACCATGACCACAGAGCCGTGCGGAGAATGCCCACTGGCAGGACTCTGGGAGACCAGGAATGTGGGGACACAGCTGGCGGCAGCCCAGGACATGGTAACCTTGGGGCTTAGTAGCAGCAAGCACTGGTGGCCCAGAGGAGAGGTGGATGATGCAGAGCCCGGGGTGAAACTGGATCCTGCAGCGGGAGGGGATCTCCCCTGGGGAGCTGGGAGGGAGGCAACACGCTTAAAGTTGGCCTTACCCAATGACTGGCATTAGAACCCAGAACCTCCACTTCTGTATCTGAGCTGGGGGTAACCACATTCTCTGCAGGGCTGCTGTGTGAACAGCTGAGAGAACCTCCGGGGTGCTCAGCTCTTGGTTCCCAGAAAAAGACATTATGTAAACTTCTTTCCATAATGGCCAAGGATTGTGCTGTTCACCAAAACCTGTGCACAGCCACTGGGTGAGGATAAAGGGGGGAACAGGTGGGAGCACTTTCACTTTGTACTGAAGGCTGCGTCTCCTGCATTTACTTGCAAACTGCTTGTTGAAATAGAGCTTCCAAAAAAGGGAAGGGAGATGGTAGATGCTGTGTCTCCTACCAATGTGCTGGGCACTCCTCAAAGTTACTTCGTATCACTTCATCCTCCCCACCAGCCTTGCACAGAGGTACTACTTCCCCATTCTCCAGAACGCCCAAGTGGACAAAGGCAGTTGAGTTTAATGCTGAACCTCCCCAGGCCTCAGAGGCAGGGCTTGAAGAGGGAGGTGATGGCCAGCACTTCTAACTAGATCCCTGCTTTGCTACCACTAAGAACATAAAAAATTTCATAAATACCGAGGCTAAGGGGGGGGGGCAGAGTACAAAGTACAATAATAAATAGGCCAGAAGAGAAAGAAAACCACCATGCCAGTCCCCAACAGTCCCTGAAGTGCTGGCCCTTGACACCTGTCTGCTCACGATGTTCTGAGACTCGGCCCATCTCACAGAAGCGGCTCACACAGGCCTTTGAGACCTGCTCTCCCCAGGTCACCAGCAATAGGCAAATGAGAGGAATCAAGAATCACCTGTGGCTTGCTCTCCCAGGAGGCCATGATAGCTAAGGACAAGCCTGGGAACGGAGCGCCACGGCGGGGCGGCCTTCTCCCTTTATCCTGGGAGCCAGGGGGCCTGCTAGGGACCAAGCCCTAGTGTGGGAGGCAGGGGAGATGTGTGAACTTCCCTTGACCACTGCCCTAAGCTGCTGTGGCCCCCCACCTGGCCTTGCTGGCTGAGCCCATTCTGTAGTCAGCCACCCTAGACCAAAGTCTCAGCAGCAGTTTGTGGCAAAGGTGTTTCTGGAGCACGGGGGAGGGGAGCACCTTGGAGAGTTGCAGCAAGACACGCAGGTTCCCGATCTGAGGGTAAGATGAGCAGGCCAAGATACTGGGACAGCGAGGGGCTAGGCTGGCAGGGTGTAGACAGAAGTGGCCCATAGAGGAAAGAAGCAGGGAGAGGAGGCCCGGGCAGCATCCAGACACCTGGCCTGGCCTGGCGAAAGCAACATCTGTAATTCAGAGGTTTCAATCTAAACTCCAAGGCTCATAAATGTCTGCGGCCAGAGAGGAAGGGCAGTGAAGTTGGTGCACCTGTAGAGGGTGGTCAGACCTTGCGGCGCAGGAAAACCAGGTTTTACATAGATGATCTTGATTTTGAAATCACCTGCACAGGTTAAATCGAAGCATCTTTGGGTCAAATTGGCTCAAAAACCATCAGCTGGTTACTCCCCTTCCCCATTCCAATCCTGCTCCCCACCCCACGTCCCCTCACAAAACAAGCAGAAAGAAAGGGACAAGCCAGGAAGGGGCTGTCCAGGGTGTGTGTGCGGCAGGGGTGTGGGGGAGTGACAGGGGAGTTAAGCACAAACTCAGATTCCAAAGTTCTGTATTTTTCAAAATAAAGATCACACATTGTTTAGAGACAATCTACACAAGAGTTACAAAAAATAGTTGCCCAGGCATAAGCATACACAGGTTTGTTAATTATACACATATGGTTACAAGTGTGCTTGCAAAAAAGTTCATTGGAAATATACACAAGGCTCTGGAAATGTACACCGTGTAGTGTTACAATTCTATATTCAAACAAGGAAAATCGACAGTATGTTACATTCACTTACAAGTAGACAAAATGCAAAATACAGTTCATCTTCTGTACAAAAAGGAAGGGCGATTCACACTTTACAAGGTGAAAGGGCTCTGATTGAGGGAAAGCTGGGGCGGGGCGGAACTTCTGCACATCCTTTTGACTCTCACAAAATAAGCAAAACATTACTTTTTAGGGTAAAAAAAACACTAGTGTGAACTGAATCATTTTGAATAACATTTCTTAGAAAGGATCTCGCTACTGTCCAACTAGTTGACAAATAAAACCAAGCTATTTTTTCTTTTTAAACATTAACTAGGCTGTATAAAGAACATTTATTCCTTCAAAAGAAAAAAATTTACTTCTGGTTGAAATTACAATTTACAATATACAACACTATATGCTACGACCATAAAAGGTGAGAATATACACTGAATGCACAGGGCTGGCTAATTCTCTTTTCTTACCAAAAAACATGTTTATGTTGATTCAAACTTCTCCACATTTACATTACAGGTATACAAATGTACAATTGTACAATCAAAAGTATGTTCGACTACTAGGGTACATTATAGATACAGATTAGACATCAAAACAAGAAAATACTACAAATTTGTATATATGCAAAGTCTACACCAAGTATACACTATATATTTATAGAAGCAAGACCAAAAGCAGAGTTGGATTTTTTTTCTCATGCTAAATAATCAGATTTTGCCTTTCAATGTTAACAGAAAAAAATCCAGTAGGCAGTAAACAGTCACACCCACCCGGCCTTGAAGGACACACTGGGTGTTCGCAACTCCTCCTCACCACGCGGACCACACCATCTTCTTCAGCCTAACAGAGTCTCCAAAAAGAGCAACTTTTAGAAATCTCATCTCATAAACTTAATGTCATAAACTGAGCTTTAGCAACTCTGAAACATTGTTCATTTTATATATATATATATATGTGTGTGTATGTGTGTGTATACATATATATATATTCTTTTTTTATAAACAGTGTTAAATGCCAGTTTGGGGTCATTTAACTAAAATTCAAATTTCCCAGGTTTTTTTGTTTGTTTTTGTTTTTTACTAAAATGAGAAGGTAGGGAAGAGCTATTTGCAAATGAGTTAAAAACCTTTTTTTTCTTTTTTAACTTTTTTTTGTTAAACCAACCACCCTGAAAGTTTCCACACGTGGAATATAGATACAACATTGAACAAAATATGTGGCCTCCCATGTACATTGGTTACCTATGTACAAGTATCCTATACACCAGTAAAACAGCAGGGCAATTAGTCAATTAAAAAAAATAATTAGTACATGTTATGTGTAATAAAATTAACTTTACAAAGGCTTTTCCACTTGTGGAGTTGACTCCTTTTTGGAGGAGGGAGTAATCCCGGAGCAACCATTTAACCGTTTCAGATTCTACAATAGGACGTTTCTGGTTGCTGGTTGGATCTGCCAGGGTCCAGTGAGGTCAGCGGGAACGGGGAATGGGGATGCACTGCTCAGATGATACCATTAGGGGGGCCGCAGATGGGTCCCAAGTCCACACCATTTTTCATGTAGTACTTTTCCAGCTTGGCCAGGATGTGCTTGCCATAGGTGTACTTGCGAAGAGTCGCAATGTGTGGCCGGATCTGGGGAGGAAGCACAGTGTGTGTTAGGCTGGGCCAGCCCGGCGCGCTCCCCAAGCACGCTGCATCACACGCACACAGGCACCTCTCACCGCAACACCTCTCCCTGGGACAGCCGGCCCCCGAGCTCTAGCGCTTCCCATCTCATGAGGGAGCAGCTCCTGCCGTGGGCCTTGTGGAAGGATGGAGGCTCTGCAGCTGGGAGAGCAATCCTAACTGCACAGCGCTGCCCTCCAAGCACAGCAGCCAGGCTCTCCCGAGCGGCGGGGGTTTTGAGTCCTGGGCACCGGGAATCCTGAGCTCACCACCTGACCCTTTCTCTCCAGTTCACAGGGGATCACAAGAAGTAATAGTGACAAGGATAAAAATGACAAATATGAGCTGGTGTGACTGTCCCATTTTATTGGTTAAAAAAGGAAGGTAGGCTGGGCGTGGTGGCGCACACTTGTAATCCCAGTACTTTGGGAGGCAGAGACCGGAGGATCCGGGTTCGCAGCCAGCCTCACCTCAGCTCTCTTTCTCTCTCTACTTAGTGAGGCCCTCCGCAACTTCGTGAGACCCGGTTTCAAAATAAAGTATAAAAAAATAGGGTCGGGGGTGTAGCGCGGAGGTAGAACGCCCCTGGGTTCAATCCCCGGTACCGCAAAAAAAAAAAAAAAAAAAAAAAAGGAAGGTAGAATGCTTCTGTGGCCACTCGCCAAGGTCAAATGGCTGATAAGGGACTGGCACAGGTATGCGAGCCCACACCATCTAGTTCTTCCAAAGTTCCTTTTCTCCAGCTGTGCTCTCCTGGCATGCCTGTGGCACCAGTCTCCCCCTTGTCCTCTCCGACCTACGTGCTGGCTGATCCCCACCAGCTCTCCTCTCCCTGGGCTGACCCACTTCCAAGTCCTGTGCATCCCAGACAGTAAGAGGGGCCTCTTCTCCACGGGCTCACAGACCACTCTACATACTTCAGCCGTGTGTACTACACTACCTTTTGTTCAACTATCGGTCTTTCCCACACACATAAAGGACCATGATTTATAAACCTGCCCTTGTACACACAAACCAAATGGGCTCAGTAACAGAGTCAATGGGTGCTCCCGACTGAGGGCTGTAGGGGGTGACAATGGTCTAGCTGTGTCCTCAGAGCAAGGAAGGGTCAAGTAGATCTAGAAACCACACATGAACCTCACACAGGACACAGACTCAGACCATGGAGTAAACCTCCACCACGAGCCTAAGTAGAAAAACAACTAATAACAAACAGTCCTGGGTTCCAACTCCAACTCTGAGCTGTGGAAGCCTAAGACTTGCTTAAACTCCCTAAACTTGTCTTTAAAAGAGAATGAAATAATGCTACGCTTTTCATTTGGGTTGTAGTAAGGACTATGTACATGGCAAATGTTTGTCACTAGAACTTGAGGTTCAAGATTCCCTTGCTTTGGGTACCTCTCCTTCTAAAAGCTAAGTGAAATTCAACTCTCTCTCTCCCCGGGATGGCTAGCTGATGAGTCAAGCCTTGTAACCTTCACACTTCATCTCCCGATAAGTAACAGTAAGATACACACGTGCCGGGCATGGTGGCACACGCTTGTAATCCCAGTACTTGGGAGGCTGAAACAGGAGGATTGCAGGTTCGAGACTAGCCTCAGCAATTTAGTGAGGCCCACAGCAAGTTAGCAAGATCCTGTTTCAAAATAAAGAAAATAAATAAAATTGGGCTGGGGGACTGTGGCTCAGAGGTAGAATGTCCCTGGGTTCAATCCCCAGTGCCACACACACCAAAAAAAGACATACACACACACACGCAATATTGTTGAACTCTGTTCTCTTATTTGGTTTAATAAAGAGGTGAGAATCAACCTGCTCTTCTCCCAATGTTCCCTTTTGCTGAAAAGGACACCGCCAAATGATGAAAGACTGGAAGAACCAAGAGGGGTTCTTGAACTCTTCCCTCTGCCTCCCCCTGTGAACCAACTGCAAACTCCTTCTGACTTGAACTCTCAATTCTTTTTTTTTTCTTTCCGGTACCAGGGATTGAACTCAGAGGCATTCTACCTCTGCGCTACACCCCCAGCCCTATTTTTTCTTATACTTTATTTTGAAACCGGTTCTCACGAAGTTGCGGAGGGCCTCACTAAGTGGAGAGAGAGAGCGCGCGAGCGCACTGAGGCTGGCCGCGAACCCGGATCCTCCGGTCTCCGCCTCCCAAAGTACTGGGATTACAAGTGTGCGCCACCACGCCCGGCTTGAACTCTCAATTCTAGCCCGGCTTGAACTCTCAATTCTATTTCTCTTCAGTCCCAAAGCGAGACTGTCTCCAGTTACTGGCTTAACTACTTTAACAGGCTCCTATCTAGGCTTATCCCTCCTCCAGGTTACAATGCCCACGCCACAGCGAGGACACGATTTGAAATGCAGGCATGATGTTGGCAGCACAGTCCCACCTGACTGAACTTGCTTTACAGTGTCTTCACACTCAGTCACCTCTCCTGCGCCCAAGTCCTGGCATACCATGTCCCTCTTCCTGGAAAGGTTTATTGAAATGTCACTCCCTAGAGATCCTTTTCTGCCCCACACATTACAAGAGGCATGGTGCCCCATTCTTGCACACCTCACACACAACACTTATTACCTGGCATTACTATAGCAATTTGTGTATAACACAGCCAATGTTCACTAATATAACATTTGTAAAGAGAGGAGCTGCTAAACAGTACACACTTAGTATCTGCTCAGTGAATGAATGGGTGTGCTTCAAGCTCCTGCATATCTCCAGCATTCCCTCTGCCTTCACCAGTACCTATCTCCACACGCCTACGAAGCTCGGTCTGCAGGACTCTGGGCTCCCCAGCCTTCAGCTGCCACTGCCAGCACCAGTGCAGGGGTGTAGCTGGCGTGGGGTTGAATGGGAGGTGGTGGGTGTCTTGTCTGGCTCAGAACTTGAGTCCATAACAAAGATTCTCATTAACGAACTTTGTTCTCAGTGAGGGCAAGTGGGTCATCATTGCCAGACGACAGCAACCCCTCCAGGGAGAGGGGCCGAGAGAGCCCAGAGCCCTAGGCTGAGGGTTCAGAGCAGAAGCTCCCTGAGGCTCAGGGACTGCCTGGTCCAAACACAGCTGCAGCTC